>JAHPZR010031095.1:0-5000 GCA_019787425.1 Platygyra sinensis
GTATCCGACTAGAACAATAACGTTCAATATTTTTGTTTCAATGAGCAGAAATAAAAGAAAGCGGGGGCAGCTTTAGTGATAACTATTACTAGTTATTATTATTATTATTAGAAACACAGAACTAGCCCAAGCTGTTGACGTAATGATGGCGCGAGCAAAGAGAATTTGCAATTTGATAATAAAAGTAAGAAAGCTGTTTACTTTTCGCAGAATTTCGCAAAAAGCATGTTCTTCACGTTTTCATCGAGTTCTAGAAACACCCCTAAAAGTTTGAGAAAACTCGAACAGAAACCGCTGTCAGCTCGTGCTTCCACAGCATTTTTTTTACACTAAACAGCCACTCGTGTTACTAATTAACAATTAGATTATGAGCTCTGAGATTTCTATGAGGCGATAGTTGATGATGCCTAAAAAGAGGGTAGAATTCGTACCAAAATTTACTTCAAATAATGGTTTCCAATTATTTCTTTACGCGTTATTTAACTACGCGCCTTAAAAAGATCGCTCGAATTCAATTGTCATTTAAAATTGAAGTTGTGTGCGCACGCATTAGTTTTGTCAGTAATTTCAACTTTTCTTGAAGTTAAGAAACCGTAAATGTCCTTCGTTTAGTGTTCTCAGGCGTATAATTATCCATTTGTATTATACTTTTTCTCCAAAACTTTAAAAAAACGAAACAAACGTCGCCATTTCGTAGACGACCACCAGCTCTGAGTGCACACTAATTAAACAATAGAGTGTTTCTGTCGAGGAACTATCGGCTGATAGTTACCCTGCGGAATTTGATGTTCTTACAATAAGCTTCGAGGGCAGATATGCTAGTTTCAAGAATATCAAATTTCCAAGAGGCAACTATCAGACCTATAGTTCTGAGACAAACACTCTATTGTTCGGCTTGAATCCTTGATTTTCTGTGCCCTCTCAAAGTCGCGCTTGAAGTGTTGCACGACCCAGTTTTAGCGAGTCTGGGGCGGCGGTTGCTGATGACGTCTACCCAGGAACCAAACACAATGGCGCCTCAGTCTACTCTCTGTATTTGCTCGAGAAAATGGAAAGCAAAATTAATCATTTAAATATATTTTGGGACTAAAACGTCCGAGTTTTGTTTAAGAATCATTTCTTTTTCAACACTGGAGTCAGAGTTAAGTTTCGATTCGAAAGACTCCGAAATAAACTTCGATCGAGCACGTTCGACAACTGTAAAATCACTGCTTGTCAGGAACTTTGAGAGCACTTCGCAGTATTTCAAGCGACGACGGGGAAGACCTCTTTGTGGACGAGCTGCTTGTACATTAGGAATGGAAAGCTAGATACGAAGTGGAGGAGGAGGAAAACGAAAAGCCAGAAAGAAAACTCAAGGACTGCTTTGGATGGTAAATTCATTACCTAAACACAAGGCTCCACGAGTGTTTAAAGCCCGTCTACAGTTGTCGTTAGCGAGAATGTATTTTGTCAAGGTGTGGTTGTTCTATTAAATCCAGTTTGTAATTTACTTTATGGAATGCTTCATGTTTATAAGAGCGAAGTACGTGTTCAATTTTCGAGACGTGATGACCTCCAAAAGACTGGCATCGATCCAGCGATTGAAAATCGTAGAATTGTTTGGACCTTTATTTTTGAAGCTGCGGGAAGGAAAGCGGAAGGTAGCATTTCATACAATTACAGGTTTCACATTGTTACACGTTTTAAGTCGTAACTAAAAATAACCGATGTAATTTTTTCTCAATGCTTGCAGTGAAATTCGTCGGATAAGCGAACAGGATGTGCTCTCTAAGAGGTCTGCAGACAAGTACTGGTAATATTACGCGGTCATAATTTCGACACTATTGCACAGAATTTTTGTCGAACTGCTGTCTTCCAAACCTTCGAAAAACTCTGCGAGTCTAACATTTTTGTTATCATGTAATGTTAACGATTAGTCTTCGACTTTTATCTGAATCGAAAGAGAAATAAGTGTTGGTTGGCGGCGTATAGTTGCGACTTGTTTACACATCAGTAAGCTTATATATCGCTCGTAATGCTTCGTAAATATTTATCGCATGACTTTGCCGGATATGCTATAAACACTGTGGGATTGGAAGATGTAGGTTGTCGTTAGTATCTCTACAAATTGCTGGTTGGTTTTCAGCAGAAAATTTTGAAAAAGTCTGCGAAACAAATTCCACTAAGAGTTCTTCAATGGTTCTCACAGTTAGTTCGCTTGTTCGATAATTCGACAAAAATCAACCATCGTTTACGTTTTTTTGTACTATTGACCGATCATCGCTGTCAAGTTGTATAGTATATCTTTCTTTCAATCTGGCATATTGCTGCAGCAGCCGGTAGCTACTCTGGAGGGCGTTTCTGTGCACTTTTCGAATATGCTTTGCATCATCTTCAAGGAAATGAGAGGACGGGAGACATTCCACCTTCTTGGGTATACGTCACAACAGCTGCTGGACCCATTCTCCTCAGACTCGGTCGTGCAACAACATGGCGGTGCTTTGGAGCTATTTTCGAGATTTCGTCGGGGCACAGAAAATCGAGGATTTATCCGAATCGAAAAATTTTTTTCGCAGAAGTGTTTCAAATAACAAGTAGATTCGTTTTAGCGAGAAAAAAAAAATGGGGTTAGGTGCATTTTAAAAATCGTCTTAAATCATTTTCAACATTTTTAGACGAAAGCCGTGAAAGTCGCGTGTAAAATGTTAAAAAGAAAACAGACAAAAACCTACTTAATACAAATTCAGTTATTGCGTTCGACAAAGAACGCCTTCAAAATGCGGTCGCAAATCGAGAATTTTGGACCGTTCATCGACACCAATTCCCTCCCCCCCCCGCCCCCGAAAAAGTTTTCAGGGGCTAAATTATTCAGGGTGAATGACGTCATTTCTATCCACCATGTGCTTTGTTTCTAGCAGGAGTGGACTACGAGTAGTCCATCTTTCGCTTAGTCCGTCTTGCGAAATGCGAAAGAAACCCCGAGAAAAAAATGGCCGCGCGAGATCCTGGCGGCAAGATGCACATGTGCTTCTGGCCCCCAGGATCTCACGCGGCCTCTTTTTTCTCTTGCAGGTTTCTTTCGCGTCTTGCTCGACGGACTAAGCGAAAGAGAGACTACTCGTAGTCTAAGCAGGAGTGGAGTTTTACGTTTTGTCTCGCGTCATGGTGTCCTTTCTTGTCGAGTTTGACCTTCACTTCGCATTTGGTGTGCTGTCTTGTTGAATTCGGCTGGACTCCGCTTCCTTGTTTATCTTATATGTCCCGAACACGATCGCCTAGGCTTTGGGATGTTAACCGTGGAAAGAGCTGTATTTGATTGCTTCCAGTCACGACAGAAATGTCAGTCTTTAATATCCGGTCGACTATTGTTTGGTGTCGGTGGAAGAGTACTCTGAGGGTAAGATCCATAAGAGTGAACCTGAACCAGGGAACGGAAATGTAAATACTGTCTACTTTATTAATCAGGCCAGGGGAAATACTCGAATCAGTCGCAGGCAGTTTGTTTACGATGAAATAGCACGCCATTGCAAATGTTTACTTATATTTGAGCTTCCATGCTTACAATAATAATCGTAAAAAATATATATTTTTACAAATTAGCTTTCACGCTTAAACATAACAAGTCAATGTGAGAATATTTATCAAATACTCGCAGGAGAATACATGATTACCGCTGGTATTTGCATTTTGCTTCGCAGATTTGTTTTAAAGATATGTTTTAGAGTCTCTGAGTACAATGAGTATTGACTTTCAAGGGAAAAGGTCTGACATATATCGGGAACATGTATCGTGCAATCTATTGTGCCGCCAGCTGGTTGATTCAGTCGAACTGCCATGCACAATTCGTTCCTTCTATATATCACGATATCACGGAAATCACATCTTTGTCCATCTTGGACGGGTTTTTCGTCATAGCAGACCGCCGTACATCGAGAAAGCTGTATATTTGTACAAAGACGTCGGTTTCTTCCATTAATTTGATCGAGCTTAAGTATCTCCATTTTTCAAACTTCATTTTTTAAATAAACAATGACACCCTCGACAATTAAAAGGAAGCCTATTTGCGCGTACTATTTTTTTTAGCGGACTCTATCAAGCACAAGGTGAGCACTTGTCAAAACGAAGTTAATTGTTATTGATTCTCATGTGACAGTTGGCGCCCCAAGAGAGCGCGGCATGTTTGGGGGCGTTCAGTAAAATGTCTGGGATTGATCGCAGGCGTTTCCTTCGCTCGCCTCATCCCCTTCCTCTGCTCCTTATTTTTCGCTCTCCCTCCCCCCCCCCCAGTTTCGTTCCCTTCGCGTAAGTTTTTGAAAATGACTGCTACGCAGGCTAATCCGGGTATTTTTGTAGGACGGGCACTATGGGGGAATGAACACTATCACGTCACGTGATCACTTTAAACCAATAAGAATCGGAGAAAATTCAGTGGTGAGCTGTAGGGGCTTATAGTGTCTCTCCGCGGATGAGCACTATCGCGTCACGTTATCAATTTAGTTCAATAAGAATCTGAGAAAATTTAGTGGTGAATTATAATGGCTGATAGTGTGCAATGGCTCAGCCAATCAGAATACAGCATTTGCATAAGTATACTAGTAGAATTCTACTTAAACCCGATAAAAACTCGGAGAACATGTTTTCCATTTCATAAACACCACCAGGTGTACAAGGTAACATTTCCAGTGATGCTAGGTTTTAATTTTCAAAGAAGTGTAGCCTACTTTTCCAGTCATTGATCAAACTCAACCGATGTTTCTATTTACGATTTGGTGACTCGCAGTGCATTTATATTCACTCAATTTGTAACACAGTTCTCGCGGTTGTCACGGACCTAAGACAACAAGAAATAGTTACAAAGCAATGTATATGTCATCTAAACTCAGTCTAAGAAATGGATCATAACTTACTGCATGTAGTTGCCGTGGGAAGTATTTTACTAAAACCCATAAGAACTTAATTTTTTCTAGGTTTGCTTAAAGAGGTTGTTATATTTCTGATTTCCACACAAAATTTGGGCT
>JAHPZR010031095.1:10000-12500 GCA_019787425.1 Platygyra sinensis
ATTGGGAAAACAAAATGTATAAGCGAAAAAGGTCTATTGATGTGTCAGATTGAGCGATTTGTTTTCCCATTGTAGACCACGTGATATTCTCTAGAGAATTTTTCTTTTATCCGTCTTAAAATTATTCATTCATATACATACGCCTATTTTGAAATTTTGAAAACAAGAATTTTCAAGAGTATCATTATTTGGTCTACAATGGAAAAACAGAGGTCTTTCAATCCCAAACAGCGCAGAAAGTTGAAATTGTCTGGAAAAAATGTAAATTAAATTGCAGATATATGATTTTCTCGTGCAATTTGGAACCGGAATCGTTCAATTTTTATAAGTTTAAAAATTTGCTCGTGCTTGGTTTTTCGTCCAAATTGCACTCGCTATCATTTGATTTCCTATGTGCACTGATGTGAACAATAACCCATTTGAGAGTTTCAAGTGCTAGTGCACTGGGCGTGCAATTTTATTCCTGGCTTCATTTTCTTTTTTTGTCAACAGAATAAATTAGGGAGGAATGCACACTGCGCCAATTCTTAAAACTTCGATTTGCCTTTATTGTAACTGATGAAAGAACTTTAATCTTACGCTGAGCCGTGAAATTGTCCATTTCAACTTTAGCCCAAAACTGGTCAAATTTTCACATCGATCTGATTAGACTAGTTTAAAAGCTCACTGAAAATGCAAAATATAGCTCAGAAAGAAAAAAACTGCATCGAGACAACGAAACGATGACAGCATTTAAGGTCGACATCATCATGTAATAACACTTCCCCTGCTGAAGTGCCACTTTGGACAGCTCTGTTAAGCGAAGTTTACCACGTTGTAGAACGAAATATCACTTCTCTTTGTCTTTCCAGTTATTGTTTTAAATTCTTTTATGATCTACAGAGTATCTAAACAACGTCACCATCGATGAAAGGTATCAAGTTGTTATATGAAATCAGTAACACAAAAAAATCTAACACTGAGGTGGTCGAAGCATTTCACGCGTGCTACGTGAAAACCCGTGTACCGTATAACTAAAACAGGAACAGAAGACAAGTAAGCATCGTATGTAATCTGAGTTTTATATCTATATTAACCTGATGCAATGCGAAACGGAACGCTTTTGACAAAATAGCTTCGCTTTCGCAACATACCGGTAGCTGCCAAAACGGCGTAATTTCACTTCAGAAGTATGCGAATTAGCTTTATAAGTAAAGTAACAAGAGTCACAAAGCTACAATAGTCGCGAACATACACTGGCTTTATGTTCTGACCATTTTAATTTTGTTTCTTGAATTTATCTGTCTATAATTTCAACCCGGTTGACCGGGCTTAAATTTCCCGTAAGAATAGATAACAAGATTCGATCATTTTGGTAACCGAGCCAGCCTGGTCACTGGATTTGTTAACCTGAAAAGCTCTTCATATATCCGAGAAATCCTTTCTTGTCATTGAGATCGTATGAGAAGTCTAGAATTTGGCAATGTGAATAATGAAAAACACTTTCAGAGTGGTGTTGCCTTAGGTAGGTTTTTTTTCGCAAACACGTACACTGCAAAGTAAATTTGCTTTGAATTGTAATGTTAACGACGTCAAGAAGCTTCAAGAGAAATCTGTTAATCATCAGTTTGTAGCTCAATCAGACCCTTAACTTGCCTCGAAACTGTATTTTTGGAGTTAAGACCAGTGTCAGTATTCATTGCATGGTACGTCAGTTCAAATAGTCCAAGATGATATAAAGTATCGGCAAAGTGGAATAAAACCCGCTTTATTACAGAAAAGCTATATTGGTGAAGTAGCTCTTTTGGATTAAAGTTGGTTTTGGTTTGGGATGCCATGGATACGCAGGTTACGCTGCAAAATGTGATAATCCCAGACTGAATAATCAGCGCAATAAGTAATAACTATGTAGATCGGAGCATCAGTTTATGGCCCGCCATTCGCAAAAAATTCCCATGTTCGCGCGAATGGGGTTCGAATGTGGTAATAGTGTTGAAAATCATAATACTTTAAAAATTTGGGAATGCCGGGTTCCGATATGTATCTCGGAATCGTTCCAAAAATCTCGCAAGTGAACGAAAATTGAGGGCCACGTTACATTTTTAGATCAAAACCACTGAAAAATTGTGTCATTTACTTAAGTATCAGCTGCCGACTGTTGATGAAAGGTACGTACATATGTTCTTAAGTCAAAAGTAGCAGCTATCATACTTTCGTTGTTGTTTCGCTTTTGTAAATCATCGCAAGGGTTGTGGAACATTTTCAGCGTTGGAACCAAATTATGTCGAATCCGTGGGCTGCTTAATTCGTCTGGTACTGACAGACCACTGAGAAAACCAAAAATGTAAGAGTTTAATGTCTCAGGTAATTACAGAAAGTTCTGATCACTAGGTTCTAGATTATATTTCCAAATGCCAGCTTACATACTGGAAGACTTTCAGATACAGAGCAATAATACTTCTTCCAATATTACTCAGCTTCTACTGTTTCGACCTGTTGGTTTATGATTACGCGAAGATTT
>JAHPZR010031095.1:17500-25000 GCA_019787425.1 Platygyra sinensis
GCCCTCAATGAACTCGATCAGTGAACTCCTATTTTTTAGACAGCCTTGCTTCATTGAATCAAAGAGCAAAGCTACAAGTAGTGATGGACTGTCTATGATTTGTACGATTTTTTTGGCTGCAAAACACATGCGGGATGGATTTTTTTCTCAGAGCAAGTAATTTATGCAAGTTTTCTTTGCTTCGGAGGCTACAAGAATTTTTTCAAAATCTTAAAACCAACCCCTCAAAAGTCAAATGGTGTGCCCCAAAATTGCATGGTCATGCGACCAGCAAAGAGAATAACAAAGCGGGAAATATTGGCTTAACCGGTGACGCAGTGTGTGTTAGACACTCAAAAATATTGAGCTTCCTTCTCTATAGTGAGTAATCAGACCCTCTTCGAAACTCCTTTCAAACGCAGCAATTATATCTGTTGTCTTTTACAGATCTGAGTGCAGTGCACACGGTGGATCAGTGGTTTACAGCATGGTAATCACAGCTGTGAATACAAGTTATTTGATTCTGATGGCGCTTCACCTTGTCGGTGTTTTATTTAACATAAGAATGTTAGCAAGCTGCTTCAAAGACAAGGCGAGCCACACAATTCTTCATAAGTCCTGGCCATTAATGGTATGGCAGTGTATTCTTCAACTCACCCTTCTCGTCTTGAACGCCGACGAAGTCGCGAGAGCTTTTAGCGAACAGGAGCAGGAAGGGTGCCGAACCAAACGAATACTCCTGACTTCAGTGGGCTTGTTTATGGTCTACAATTTGTTGGCGCTTCTAGCAGTAGAAGATCCTACCATAGTTTGCGTTAAACGTGAGTTATCTCCAAAAGCGGCCATGAAAGGAACATTAACTGCGGGAGTTATAACCTGTGGGATTTTATTCTGGGTCGGCGCTGTTTCCTCGCCAGTACCGTGTGTATCCCACATAGCTTCAAGTTTTGCCAGCACGCTTATGATTTTGTTTTTGTTGATGTTAGTCTTTCGAATTTGCACACAAGCTGATCACTCAATGAAGTCATCAACAGTAGAGACATCCCTTCTGCTCAGTTTCACAAGGAAATGCAAGACGGCTGTGTTTTTGACAGCATTTGCAGCACTGGTTTGCACTGCTTTGGCAATTGTTCAATTGTTAAGCACTGTGGTAAGCTGTGTTTCAGTAGTAAACAGTTTCTATACTCAAGAGAATTATGCAGAGTTTTGGCCTGGAGTTGGATTCCTACAGAAGATTTTTTATCTCAACATTATCTGGCTAGCAGTGGGAATAGCTCTTCCTGTGACTTTTCGACAATTGATTGATTCAAGCGTTGATGTTCAGGAAATATCGGACAACAATCACTTTGACAGTACGAAAATAGCAATGTTAGCATAACTGTGACTTGGTACACAAAAACACTGAATTAATTAATGTTAATGATATATTTGTTAATACTTTATTGAGTAATACATAAGTCGTTTTGTAGAGCAGTGACACATGCTAGATTTAATTCTGTTTCGCAGATGTCTATAAACCTTTAAATTATCGAGCTCAACAAACATTTGCAATTCATCTGCAGCAATGTTAGTAAAAAATTGTGAAAAATCTGCATCGGCTTTACATTATCAACTGAAGCGGGAGTAATGACCGGCGCGGGAGTAATGACCCCCCCCCCCCCAGTAATCGTGCTCGTAATTTCAAAATCGGACGAGAGCAAGATTGAATGATACGAAGTCCAATTACTAATTAATCGTATCTATAACAAATTTCCGAATTAAAAATGTCTTCTATAAGCTTCTTTTGAGCGAAAACGTGTGTAGCGCTTTTCCTAAGTTTTGAAAACTGTAGAAAACATTGCAAAGGAAGCCATCAAAGCGCACTTAATTGACGTGAAAATCACGTGGGTGTCCAATTACAAAAAGTTCAAATCGGACACCTGTAATTGGAGACTCACGTGATCACGCTCCGATTACGTGCAATAACAAATGCATGGGAGCCCGGGGAACCAATCACGATCGAGAATGTTGTTATGGATACGATTTTTATTATTATTAGAAACACAGAATTAGCCCAAGCTGTTGACGTAATGATGGCGCGAGCAAAGAGAATTTGCATTTTGATAATAAAAGTAAGCAAGCCGTTTACCTTTCGCAGAATTTTTCGCAGAAAACATGTTTTTCATGTTTCCATCGAGTTCTAGAAACACCCCTAAAATTTTGAGAATTTCGAACTGAAACCGCTGTGGAAACACTCGCCTGTCAGCTCGTGCTTCCACAGCAGTTTTTGTTACCGTAACCTGCCACTCGTGGTACTAATTAACAATTAGATTATGAGCTCTGAAATTTCTATTTGGTGATACAATGGGCAAGAAGTGTGCCATTTCTTGACAAAAATCCATTTAAACTTAGATTGTGATTGAATGAGCGAATGAGGACAAAAAGTATAGAAAACAAATAAGTGGTCCTCATTCGCTCATTCAATCACAACCTAAGTGTCAGTTGCAAATGGATTTTTGCATGATGGGCTCTGATTTTTGTCAAGAAAAGGCACACTCCTTGCCTTATAGGATCACCGCTGACTCTTAACACCGAACATCAGGCTTGGTTACAAATCAAATCTAAAACTAATCCTAATAGCTCGTAAAAATTACAATAATTGCTTAAAATAATTGAGCAAAATGTGCTAAAAGAGATAAAACTTCAATGAATCAAAAATTCAGAACGTTTTTTCATGCATGATAAAGTTTCATGTGACTGCAACAAATCCTTTCTTATAGACTCCGCGGTAAAGATATTTGTTACCCGCCTCCGTGGTGCCAGATTCAGTCTGATAGTCTGCTTTTTCTATCTTACGTCGGAAACAGCCGCTTGGAAATTCAGTGTTAAATTTTCCAAAAACAAAACAGACTTAACTTTAAGAAAGGGGACTCTGAAATCTCCTCGGAAGTCAACCGGCAGATAAGTTTTCCGTGACAAATTTGATTCAATTTAGCATAACAATGGTAAGGTGGTCATATTCCGTGACCATTTGAGACATATCGTGCAATGTTGAAAGCTAATTTAGAAGCCACCCAATATAGGATTTACCCAGGTTAACCGTCCTTCTCATGACTAAAATTAGTGGCATTGGTCAGAAATGTATCAGTTAATTCTTCCACCAAAAATTGCCAAAACTAGTAATTTTAACTAAGGTGTATTTCTCACTTTCCTAAAAAGCGGTTAACGAGGTAAGCCAAAATGTTATCTTTCTTGCAACAGAAGCTAACAAGATAATAGCAGAGCAGAATTTCAAAAGGGCAATATTGTGTATCTGTCAGTTTCTCACGTACGTTGTCTCGGTTAGATAATAAATAGTATACTTCAATTGAAAGAAAACACACTAGGTTCTCGTTGTTCAGATAAAGCTCCAGCATCGAGTGATACAGCTTTTTAGCGAACTCGTCTTCATCATGTGCCCCACCTATCTGCTCTTGCTTACATTTCACTTGGTTGGACTTTTCTTTAACATACGAATGTTTGCAAGCTGCTTCAAAGAGAGGGCGAAGTGCACAATTCTTCAAAAAAGCAAACCATTCATGATATGTCAGTTCTTTCTCCAAGTCGCTCTCCTGGCTTTAAACGCTAACGAGGCCACAACAACCTTTGGCAAAGAACGCAGTCAGACTGAATGGTGCGGAACTAATAGTGTTCTGATGACTTCAGCGGCGTTCCTTATGACTTACAACGTGCTTGCAATGTTAGCCATTGAACATCACACCATCGTTGGCCTGAGACGTGAGCCGTCGCCCAGAGTGGCATTGCTAATGTTTGGAATTATCACTTTTGGTATTGTAATCTCTGTCTCTGTTTTCTCCGTGACGGAACTATGTACATCTTACACAACCTTGACTATCACTTGCTCTATGTTGATGCTCCTTATACTGTGGGCGTTATGGAGGCTGTGTACATACGTCGACCACGACACACCTGAAACAACAACAGAGACATCCGCTCTGCTCGATTTCTTGAGTAAAAATAAGACGGTTGTGTTTTTCACTGTTTTGATCGTCTTAGCCATCGTGTTAAAAATAATTTTGGATGTATTTAGTTCAGTACTATTTAATTTTCAACCAGTCGAAGAAGAATTTCAAGGCATTCAATTTTTTGAAAAGGTTATTTTCCTCTACGCAACGTGTTTTGCAGTTGGTATTTCTTTGCCTTTACATTTTCAAAACCTGATCGATTTTATCCCCAAAGAGGTAGACATGCTGGTGTGAAAATTGAAGCCAAGTACTAACTCATTAACAAATCAGATAAACAAGTTATTGTGAAGCAAATATCAGACGGAATGTTCGGACGAGTTTTTGGTCACGACTCATTTATGATCATTGTAACATATTTGCTTCCGTTTGAAGTCAACTTGAACGCTCTTAAAACTCTGTCAGAGACCAATGCCACCTTTGTTTGGCAGAACTGAATCAATATCAGAAGAAATGTAACATAAAACGGGTTTAATTTTTCAGTTAACTTCGATAGTTATAAAACGCGCGCTGATTGGTAGAGTAGTCGTTTTTCATGACGGTTTTATGACGTATTACCCCATTTTCTTGGCTTTTCATATTCCATACGTATCTTGTTTACATTCTCCCATGTAATATTTTCTTCAGTAAATGTCGTTATTTTATATAGCCTTATTGTAGGAACTTACTTTAGAATCAAGGAAATAACGCAGTGTTAAAATACATCTAGTTTAATAGTGGATTGGTGGAAGTAAAAATACACTAATAACAATCAGTAATTAACAATTATTCACCGAAGTGGAGGTGAATAGTGATAGTTAACAACTATCCACCGAAGTAGAGGTTGCTAGCGGTGGATATTTACGGAGCCGCGAAGCGGTGAGGTAAATATCCAACGCTAGCCACCGACACTGAGTTGAATAGTTGTTTTAGTATATACTAAAACAGTCAGATAATATACACCATAAAAAATTAATTTTGATGATTTCTTCACTTGTCACGGATGCAAACTGGGACGCCATTTTGCCCGAGTTGCTCGGAGGTAAATAGCACAGGATATTCGGAGTTTGACGAGCCAATCAGCGCGCTCGTTCAACAATATCCACTGTTTTAGTATATACTAATGATGGATAGCCACCACTTTCACCGACACTGAGGTTTTAGTATATACGACAGAAGCTGAATAACTAGCGGACCAAAGAGTAACTTTATTTGTGAGAATATATCGACAAAAGCCATTTTGTTTTTCTTCGGCTGCTCGGAGGTGAATAGTATTTGGCTAATCACCTGCGAGCTAGCCAATCAGCGTGCGCGAAAAGCACTATTCACTTGTGTGGTATATACTAAAATCTTTTATTTACCCTCAGCGTCCATTCCAGTCTTGCAAATTATGAAGAAAATAATTATGATAGAAAACTTACTTAATTTCACTACGTTGAACAATGAACCTTGAACCCAACTGATTCTACCCGGAACTAACTATGGGTTGTTGTATATTACATGTAAAATAGTGTTATAAAGGAGGAAAAACTAGTGGCTTGCTTTGGTTTATATGACAGACTATTCCATTAGACAACTCCTTTGTAGGCACAGCTCTTCTTGATTGCTTCTGTATTCGGAAATATAAGATCACGTTCATCTGAAGAGTATAGTTGTGGATGGTGTTAGCCTGGATTTCAACCTGAAGAAAAGGAACTGACACAAAAGCTCTAAAAACAGTGCAAACATAACCGAGAAAAAAGGTAGAAAAAGTGAAGCCTTGGAGCCAAGGCTGGCTCATAGCTGCCGGAGCTTATCTCGGTTTCTGTAGCATGAAGCGGTTAGGAGTGTTTCTACTTCCCCTGGACGGGATGATAGTCCATCGCAGGTTACTCTCCCGCAATCTTGTTAGGTTTCCCCAACAATTCGCCGGTAGCCATTCATATACCTGGATGGAGAGAGGCACTGTGAGAGTAAAGTGTTTTGCCTAAGAACACAGCACAATGTCCCCGACCAGGGGTCGAAGCCGGACCGCTCGCTCCGGAGTCGAACGCACTAAGCATGAGGCCACTGCGCCTCCCTAATAACCGAGAAACTCGTGGTAAAAAAGTAGGTTCGCCATGCGTTCGCGTGTTGAACATGTCTACTGCCAACCGGAGCCATAGTCGGAGACGGATCGGAGTTGCTGTGGAGTGAGCGTAGCGAGCGAGCTGCAACATAATCAGGATTTAAAAAGAATACATAAAAGGGAGTAGGAATTCTCAAATTCATCACTTTTTAGCAGAATGCATTGCATTTAACCAGAGTGCACTGCGACACTTTACCGGAGTGCATTACACCACGAACAACATGAGGATGTCATACTGTCTTTTGGCGTGGATTCAAGTGAGAAATTTTGCTCTGATGTACCTGTAAAACGATGTGCAGGAGATCGTGACTGACTTTCGCAACTCTTGTTTTTGTTTTTATTGTAGTACGTGAAAGTTTGTAAATCTGGATGATTAATTGTGACATCTTATTTTAAACTAAGTGTGTCATTTCTTAGCAATCTCGCCTCCGTGGTCGAATTCTTAAGAGTGTGTCCATGAGAAAACCAAGCAGAACCAGGCAGGAGGTGATACAGCTCAAATCACCGATTTTGCCTAAACTTAGCATAAATGTTGGGTTTGGTGAGTAAATGATTATGACAAAAACTTAGGTTAAAATATTTTATTCTCTCCAAGTTAGGGGTACCTCCTCCAAAGATGGCCCTTTGTCACTAATTTATGCATATTTAATTAGTCTCACTCTTAAATCAGATGAAGAGAAGTCGTTACTAAAACTTGCAGAATAATCAAAACAAACGGAAACTGAACGCGTAGCACTATGAACACAAATGGTGAAACAGGGAATTGACCCTGAAGTGCAAAATAAAGTGGTTTAATTTACACTTCAGGGTTAATTCTCTATTTTACTTGCCCTAGATCCGCAACTGAAACAGAAACAATTACAAAGTTGCCAAATTTTGATGTCAAATAATAAACCTTTAATAATTATAATATGGAGCAAAACTTGTGTAGACCTTTGATTTTGAACCAATCCGAAACAAATCCGTAATGTTTTCCTTTGAATTCATCAAAGCTTGTCTCCGCTGTCTCCGCCATAATTTATCAACCCATGTGCAATCAGCGACTCGCATCAGTTGCGTGACAACACTAATCCACAACAAAAAGCACCCCTTGGCATTTATAAGTGTAATCACCCTCGCTGCCTCACCTGCCCGTTCTTACAAGAAGGCCAAACTAATTAGCTTGATTTTTTAACCTATCATAGCTTCTTTTTTTATATTTCTAAGCTCTTATATGTAACGGTCATTTTGTATTTTTTGCATTCATTTTCTTTTAGCCCCCGTAGAAGGTTTGTTTTTCAAACCGAAATATCGGGCAATTATATTGTACTTGTTTTAATTTCATTGCTGTTTTGTTTAATTTTTTTCTTCACTTCGCCGTAGGGATCAGTCAACCGTTTTTTGCATAGTATCTCATGAAATCGAGGCTAGCGATCAAATTCCCCACCCCCTGTG
>JAHPZR010031095.1:30000-33431 GCA_019787425.1 Platygyra sinensis
AATAGAAAAAAAACTGCCTGACACCAGCTGGCCAACAAATTTTGCTCGACCTGATCACGTGTGAGTCGAAAGTTCAAGTTGATGTTTCCCTAGGGAGTTAGTGAGTTTTGACGTTCTCTTCCATTGTGCCAGTCGTTGCGAATCAATCGAAATCATACTTTTCTACCGTAACTTACAGCAACGATAAGAGAGAGCAAAGCGACTGAAATTGACTCATTTTTAAGGCCAAGTAAAAAAAAAAACGACATGTTTCTCGTCCCCACACGCTTCAATTTTTAGCGCCGCCTCTCTCTTTTTTATTATTTTATACGAGCAACGTTTTCATGAGCAAAAACCAACAGGCGTCACTTTTACACGCGTGTTGCATGCTTTCAAGATATGTTAGACATAGATGACACTGTTTTCAGCCTAGTCTTTGTAAATGATAAGCTTGCCTGTAAATCGCCAATAGAGGTTCCATATTATGTTGCATTCGCTGATCCACTGTGTTTTTTTTGTGGAAGTGAGGTCGAGTTAGTAATTCGAGAGGACTTCTACCCGCTCTGCAGTGAATGCCAGGAAAAGGGATGCAAGCCACACAAGAAAATCACCAGAGCTTTCAGGGGGGCTAAATCAGTTTAAAATGTACCTTTCCTATTGCGATATTAATATGTATGGTATGATGCCTCACGTTGTTGTTTAAAACAAATCGAGTGTGTTATAAAACACGAAAAAAGTATAAATTCTTGCAGCTGTGTGAACGCCGAGAAAGTGTTCGGTCGTTCACTAGTTTGGCGTAACTTTACACCAAACTGGTGTTACTATCACATCACGACAATTTTGACTGTGTTTGAAAACACCTTTCCAGTGTCACCGATTTAGTGTCTTTTTTTGTCAAAACTTGCGTTAAATAACCACAGGTAGCCCAAGCTCTCTGGTTACCGTCAACATGACATGGCGTAATGGCGTTATTATAAGAGTTTGTATGGGAAATACATCGATCCTACGGAATAGTTCAAAATAAGGGGAAAAAATAATAAAATCGACTTACCTTTTCTTGTTGTGTGTATAACTTCTGTTTCCATGGCGTTTGTTTACAGAGAAGCTAAATCTCGCTAGAATCGCTCTAAAACGCCTCCAAACGCCATGGAAACAGAAGTTATACACACAACAAGAAAAGGTAAGTCGATTTTATTATTTTTTCCCCTTATTTTGAACTATTCCGTAGGATCGATGTATTTCCCATACAAACTCTTATAATAACGCCATTACGCAATGTCATGTTGACGGTAACCAGAGAGCTTGGGCTACCTGTGAAATAACACGAAATTCGGGTTAACAAAACCCTATGGCGGTGTCACAATACACCCAAAAGGTGTATATTGTACACCGTTCTAGTGTTTTTTAACATTAAGAAGGTGTTCTTATAACATCAAATATGTGTAAAGCCCATGCTGCTGTGTATACACCAAAATAATGTAAATTTTCACAGTTAAACCTTTGTGTGTATCAAAATTAAACAAACTTGAGTTTAATCAATATCTGATGTTTCGTTTTATTAATATTTGACCTAAGAGCTCCAACGTATCCCTGGGGAAGGTAATAATGTGTCAAGGAAGCATGCAATAGGAAATAATAAATACCAAAAAAACCCCGCCCGCCCGCTCTTTTTTTTTTAGAAATCCGGACGAGAAAAATGTGTTTTTTTTCTACTTGGCCTAATATTGTTATAAATGTATATTTTTCCTAAGTGTCGGGCCACCCAGTCCTACCAGCAAAATACCGCATCGATTGAAGGTTTTAGCTTTCAAAACTTGCCCAGATCGTGTCAGTAGGTCCTGGAATTCGTCCACAGAAAGGCCAGAGAGACAACTTCACTCGTGAACCGCCATGTTTACAACAGAGCATTTTAGGCGTCCCACGGTCTGCATGAAACCATCTCTTACCTCTGTCTGAGAGAATACCAGACACGCACAGTTCTTACGTTACGTTTATGCCTGTAAAATCAACTGAAATGTCAATTGCTGGTTTAAAAAAAAAAACAACAACAAAAACAAAAAAACCCAGCATGTTAATTATTTTTTTTTGGTAGCCTAGGTATCGGAGAGCCAGAACATTTACGCATGCGTTGACGGGAATGTTTGAACAAAAGAGGAAAAAGCAGTACCTCCAGACACCGTGGCTGGAGCGTCGTACCAAACGAGTCATCCCGGGATTTCGGCCCGTGCGATCGCTTTTGGACGCAGTTGGCCCTTCGCTGCTTTCTGCTACCGACCTCTCCCGGTGCGGCATTGAGGGAGAGATATGTCGGCCCCTAAACCATATGTGACAAATCCCACGCCTACTCACAGCTCCAAACCGCCCTTGTCATCTATTGAACGTAAGAATTAGATGGCTTATATATTAGAGAGAAAAGTCATTTTATCTGCCATATGGTAAGCACTGGAGTCGCAGATTACAGTGTGCGCACGCGCCCTACTGAAAGTAACATACATACAGGCATAAGCTTTATTTCATCTCGAATTTCCGAATAACTAGAGGAGCTAATATCTTCGAGACATTACATTTACAGCTAAAATACATAGCATATACAGATAACTACTAAATACATAATTTTTAAAGATATATTCATTAAAAAGGAAAGCCGCTGTACAAAATGAGGCCCTGGATTCTCTTTCAAAACCAGTAAACTCATATTTTGCATAAATCCAGACTCAGACTACGTTAACAGCATATGTCATGTGAAGGTAAAATCACTTCAGAAGAATGTGCCTTGCTTTTAGAATGTTTCCAAAATAACAAAACTCCTGGGAGCGATGGAATTGCCATTGAATTCTATAAAAAAATTCTGGCCACTAATTAGTGAATCTTTTATTCAATGTGCAAACGAATGCTTCGAAAAAGGTGAAATGTCACGCTCGCAAAAACAAGCAGTCATAACACTTATCGAAAAGAAAGGAAAGGACCGCTGTTTTTTGGATAACTGGCGACCAATCTCCCTTGTAAATGTGGACGCAAAAATTATGTCTAAAGCTATAGCCACTAGAATAAAAAATGTCCTGCCTAACATTATCCATCACAATCAAACTGGTTTTATAGAAGATCGCTATATCGGTGAAACAGTACGTTCAATTTTCGACATAATGGACTTTACAGCCAAACAAGACATCCCCGGTTTATTGATCTTCATTGATTTCCGGAAGGCCTTTGATAGTTTGGAGCGTAATTTTCTTCAAAGATGTTTAGAATCATTTAATTTTGGTCCAAATTTTATTCGTTGGCTAATGACTTTTTATAAAAATATACAAAGCTGCATTATTAACAATGGCATCACCTCTAACTACTTCACAATTGAACGAGGAGTTAGACAAGGAGATCCTCTTTCCCCCATATCTCTTTGTCGTGGCCGTTGAAACCTTGGCTATTGCAATTAGACAAAATTCAATGATAAA
>JAHPZR010031097.1:0-2500 GCA_019787425.1 Platygyra sinensis
CGGCTAAGTTACGTAAGCTTCCAAGCTTCAGAAAGCCGCCATTTTGTGGGTGTAATACAGCGCGTTGTCGAAGATCGTTTTTTATCTAGTTATTCGTTCATCTTTGCTGCTTAGATTTTACACGCCGGCTTTCCTACAGTCGGCTTGTGTTCTAAGTGCGGATTACAGCGAGGAGTTGTGCGCTAACAGGTCAACATTTCAATTCGAATCAGCTCAGCAGACCTGCTTGGGAATTATTATCTGAGAAATATATCTGAAAGTGTGTGAAAGCATTTGAAAGGCTCTGAAGTTACTTGAAAGCAAACGAAACTCTCCTGTGCTTGTGTTAACCTTGCCGTTGTTGTTGAATCGAATTGGACGAACCATCCTCACACAGTTGACAAGAGTCTGCTGGCCCACGATAATTTATTTTCGTCAGAAGTAAGTACAGTAATATGGGAATCTCTGTTGAACAATCCGGATCAAGAATCGGCTCTCATAACAATTTCATTAAAACAAAAGATGCTTTGTGGCGTTGCATGGATCGTTTTTGGAATGTAATGCTAATGATGTTTTACATGAATGTTTTTTATTTTAATACCAACATTGAAACAAGTTGTTGGACAATACAAATTATGGAATGAACTAGTGTTTTGGCGTACCCTGAGTGTACCCAATTCATGTAATGCAGCTATCAATGTTATGCCCGAGGGGGGGGGGGGGACCACGGGATGAGGTGGGGACTTTGAACGTCCTTGCGCACCCCACGTGGGGAAGTTTAGCAATCTTTGAACATAAATGTTGGCCCCGGGATGGGGAAGTTTGAACAATGTAAAATGAAAGCGAGCAGGGTTTTGAATGCGGGGAGCATGGATACGAATGTTCTGCCATCTTGAAAGTACCAATAATTCCCAGAAGTTCAAGCTTTCCAGTTGTAATAAAATGGAGGAACGAAAGGACTTTAACAAACCATTGCTTTTTTTAATATTTATGTATTTGTAAACAGCTACTTTTTTTCCGTTCTAAAGTCTTAACGAATTTTCATGTAATTGCTATTCATGCTATTCTTTTATCTTTTTGTGACTGTTGGTTAATCAAGTGCAGCAGTTAATTTACCGGTAACTGTTTTTGTTTTTTGTATGAACAACAGGCATAGCATAGTATCACATGAAACTACAGCAAGAGGGCCAACAATAACTTGAAGACTGAGGACAAACTTAAACGCTCTTAATTGAAACTTTAGATTCTACATGAAAAACTGGAATAGTTGTATGTGTTGACGCTATAATATACATAGCCCCAGTGAGCGGTAATATTTTGAGGTCTGTGAATTCATCAGCTAAGTGAAATTATTAAAGAAAACAAAGTCAAATTGAAGCTTGTTTTCGAGGCTTTAGTAGTATGTAAATTTTTTTTATAAAGAGAGCAGACTTTCCCGCTCCCTTTCACTGGAGCAGCACGATCAAAGTCTTGAAAGTCTTGTCAAATGCAAGCGCACATTCTTTACTTCAGCTGGCTTGAAATTCTCAGTCAGGTGGCTAACATTAAACTCAAAACCTTCCCCAAGATGGGGAACTTTGAATTGAAATCTCATACCAAGGGTTAGGAAGTTTGACTGCAAATTTTCGTTTCTGATCAAAGTCCCCACCCTATCCCGTGGTCCCCCCCCCTCGGGCATAACATTGATAGGTGCATAATACAATGTTTACATGCCTTTGTTGATACAATGCCCATAATAAGAAAACGTCAAAGTCATACGATACCATCATGAACTTGCTTGTACATTGAACTCTGTTGTCTTTGAGTTATCTTTCTGTTTACTATTCCTGAAATCTGTAATGATGACACTCTGGGTGCGTTCCTTTGGGGTGATCTACATCATGATCAGTGATCCAAGATCACTCACAGGGTTCTTCAAAGGAACCGATGAATCCGTGACCAGAGAGGATTCATCAGTTCCTTTAATGCACCAGTGATCTTGGATCACTGATCCTGATCCAGATAACAATAATAATATTTAAAGATTAAGGGGTTCTTTTTTATTGATATAGTTGGAATGTTAGCAATTAATTGATCTTGTATTTTTTTTTTTCATCTCTATACTTTATTAGCTAGGGGCCTAATCAGCCTCAACAACCCAAGTTAAAATAAAGTTACGTACTTACTTGCGCCAAAGAAATGCACCCTCTAACTGTATTGAATCTTCTGTTAAATAAAACCTCGAAGTAAAATTGTTAATTATCTTATTGGGTCAAAAATTAATTGCAATGTTAATAAGCACTACTCAACATATGATTCATTAAAATATTGCTTGTGTTCTGATATTGTTATGCGTCTGTCTTTTTTTCCTAAATTCCTCCATTTGCAACCCCATAGCCACTTACCTAAACAAAATCATAACTGAATCTATGAGAACACTGTAAGACATGATACTGACATTTTTTTTCAGTTCCTAAAATCCTCAGGTTACATGTGCAACCTCTGTTGTCAACATGACACCCATGAAACTCAACCTAATAAC
>JAHPZR010031097.1:5000-10000 GCA_019787425.1 Platygyra sinensis
TGTTCTGTTATACTGTGTAACCTCGATTTAACGAAGTCGCTCGGGACCGGCCAAATTTGTTCCTTAAATCGAGGCTTCGTTATATCGAAAACCTCGATGTAATAAATTTGAGGGCAAACGACCGAAATGTTCGTTATATCGAGGTCATAGTTAATGATTGATTTGTAACACAGGTGACTTTTGTGGAAATACTATAGTGCCAATGCTTATGACATAATTATGATAAACCGTTGACTGAAAGGTTGCTGCTGGTCTCTTCACCATAAGGATTAAAGGATTTGTTAACTGTTGATCTGTTCAACGTTTATCTTCTGTCGGGTGGTGACACTGTAATTCGTTATATCGAGGAAAATTTTACTTTTGGGCTTCCGGATTATGTTCGTTATATCGAAGAATTCGTTACATCGAGGTTCTATTCCATACATTTTACTGTAACTTTGGCCGGGACGTAGAATACCATTCGTTATATCGAAGACTTCGTTAAATAGAGGTTCCACTGTAAAGCACTTAGAAAACGTTAGAGCACTCGAGAAATAAGAAGAAACACTCAGTCTCTTCTTTCTTCTTCACTTCTTTCGTGCTCGGCGGCTTCATGCGTGCTTTACAGCATAACAGAGCAGAGTCAAGGCCTCTTTATTTGTTAATTCTTCATGATATGCACACGATAAAAAAAGCATAACGTTCTTCTTCTCGTTCTTGTTGTTTTTGTCTTACATTGTTTTTCATTCAGAATCCAGAACCTACGAAGAGACTATTTCATAATTATCAACCGTAGAATATAAGTCCACATGCCGTGCTTAAGCTCTACTAATAAAGTAACGTCATATGCTTTTCTGTAAACTGAAAAAAGAACTAAGTAAATGAAAAATTCCACACAGACACAGCCTCGCTGATGGTCTGGTATTAGAAGTGTCAGGAACTAACGAAAGCACGGAGGAAAAACAACATTGATTTTGCCGGTTACGGTTTAGTTTTATTTTTGCAGCTTTAGTGCTGTCCTGATTTCCACAGTGCTTCCTCTCTATAGTGCTCGAAAGCCAAGATTTTGGAAATGTTGCCAGTTTAGACGGTCAAATGATCCACCCGTTAGAGGTTTAAAGAGGGTCAAATCCCCCACCCTCCAGTCATGTAAAAGCAACCGTGGACACAAGTTCTCCAAAATTTTCAGCCACTACGAATTTCTTGTTCAGCTTGTCTTCGTTCCACACTTTAAACAAAGGCATATTCCTCGCAACAACTATATAAAACGACAACAACAGAAAACCCCACGTGGAATCGACAAGAGTAATGTCCCGTGAAAGCGGCCCACGTGCTGAATCAAAGAATTGCGAAATCCTTTTGCTTCCGACCGCTGACAGACGTTTTGACACGAAAGTCAAATGCCCCACCGGGCGGACCTCATTTTGGTTAAATTCCCCACTGTACGGAGCTTAACGCGAGTCAAATGCCCGTGGATTGCCTGGGGGAGGATGGGCGGTTTCGGAATTGACTGGTACATAACAAGCAAAAGCTCGTCTTTAGATTTGAAATTTGACCATAACGAACGCTTTAAACTCTTCTTGTTGTTTCCGTACGTAGAAAAACTAATTACACATGAATATAGAACAACAAAAACAACAGCGCATAATTTAAGGCCACATGTGACGAGCTGCAGCTCTCTAGCTGCCGGCAGATTTTTTCTTCAACAAAAGCTTAGGTTTACATGGTTGTTATGTTTATTTTCCCGGGCTTATTTTTACTTTTATGGTATAGGCTACATCTTTTAAATTGAAATCTAACGGAAACGGTTCACCTTTCGAAACGTTAATGGCAGTCTGATTCGACATCGCTTGAACTGAACTTCAATTCAACCTCCTAAAAGCCCTTTCTCCAGTTTCTCATTCGTTTAAACACTCGCTACGTCCGCCATATTTCTTTAGGATGTACTTAAACCAATCAGCGTGTTTGTATGAATGGGCCAATCAACAAGGGTGTTAGTTCAGCGTTGCCCAGGGTCTTCTCCCGATGATCCGCCATTTTGAAAATCGTCGAGGAGAAGGCCCTGGGGACGAGGTTGGAGAAAGGACATTACAATCATGGGACAATGAGCCGATTAAAACTGGAAAATGAAACTTTCGTCACTTTAGACAAAGACATTTGAATTGAGTGTGAGACTTTCTATAGAAATCTTTACAGCTCTAACAATTGCTCTCAAAAGTAAGGAGCCGAAAAATTGAATCAGACAGAACAGGATAGTTGGGAGGGGCTCTGACCCAAAACATCGCGGACCCTCTCCTAACGTCATTAAACTATGCCCACCAAACAGGACAGCTGTTAGTGACGGCTCAAGGACGAGTTATCATCAAACTTATACCAAAGAAAGATGCTGCACTTTATCTTATCAAAAACTGGCGTCTGATTTCTTCACTAAATAGCGACTATAAAATAGCTGCCAGGGCGATTGCTAACCGTTTCAAACATGTTCTTCCAAATCTTATTGACTACGATCAAATTGACTTTCTAAAAGGTAGATTCATTGGAGAAAAGATCCGTCTTTTTGATAGTAGTACAAATTATAAGGCCGCAAAAAACATTCCTGATCTTCCACTTTTCTTGACTTTACCGGAAAAAGATTCTGACCCAGTCGAGTGTTCATCACTACATAAATCCTACAACATTACAATTTCGGCCCATCTGGTATTCAGTGGAATAAACTCTTTTACCTCAATATGGAAAGCTCAGTGTATTATAATAAACAACAGTTAGTTTAATGATTTCTTCAAACTTGAAAGAGGGGTTAGACAAGGCTGCCCCCTTTCTCCGTACCTCTTTATTCTTTGCGTCGAAATACTAGCTGAAACAACGAGGAAAAAAACCGATGTTATGGGTATAACAATTAATGGACAAGAAATCTAAATCAGCCAATAGGAAGATGATACCACTTATTTTTGACGGTTTGAGTGTCTCCTTCACAACTGCCCTACAGTTAGAGAAATTTGTGGTCTCAGTTTAAACAACAAGAAAACGGAGACTTTGTGGATTGGCGCAAAACATTGGAAATGAAGAAAATATCGATGGACTTTTGTTTGTCGTGTTTTTTCAAAAACGTATAGTAGGTGCACTCGCTCGGTGAGGTCAACGTTTTGTCCTGTAAAATAATCGGGGTCGTCAAAGTTACTTATTCTTTCATTGTTTATGTTAGCAAAAGGTAAGGTAGTATCGATCTCTTTCCTACTGCTCATTCGGTGGTCAGCTAAAAAATCCGAGAAATTTTATTCTACGTAAGTCAGGAAAATTTCGCTGTTTTTGTTTGCCGTTTACTTGTCGATAGCCTTAAGAAGATTTTTGAAAATGCTGGTCTTTTTTCTGATGTACACTCTACTCATGACAAGCACAAATATGGCTGTTGATAAGTATGCCTAGTATCGTAGTTAAGTGTTACAGACATGCTTGAAGATTCATGATATTTTGCATTTAGATTAGGCTTTCCAAGTTACAGGTGAGCTCTTGTCTAAGCTGCATTTTTAGATACATTAACTAAGTTCTCATCATCATTGCTATGCAATACATTGATTTCAGTTGCGTGAACTAGCAAAGAGAAATGAAAAAAGAAAATTTTTTAGCTGTTACGTTTCCTTCTGTTTTCTGACAAATTTACAAGATATTTGGTCCTCCTTACACTATTTTATCTTTCTAAATTTCAATGCAGCCTATCATTGTAGATGTAGCGCCCCTATTGATACCAACCAGCTTTCGGGCTGAATGGCTCAACCTGTTAAAATATTGTTACTTGCTTCCTGCCATCCTTTCTTACTTATCTACTCAAGTTGTATCTACAGCTCGCGCGTCTCAACGGTCATTTTATATGGGTTATTGACCAAGTGTGAGGTTAAGATGGCTGGATATTTGCCGAGTTCTTTTCTTGCGTGTTTATTGACCTCGACTCCGTCTCGGTCCATAAACTCGCAAAAGAGTACTCGACCAATATCCAGCCATCTTAACCGGACAAACTTGGTAAGTAAATGATTTATTATATGGCTTTCGGGTAAGTTTTTCTTTCGGGACACGACGGGTAGTCCTGAGAGGGCAAAATAGCTCAATCTTGCCCGCTCGGGTAGCCATTCGCAGCACGCGCCGGATTTGGCTCATCTTGCCCGCTCGCGGAGCTAAGGATATAATAAAGCATTTTATCGGTGTCTGAAGGTTCTCAGCCTTGTTCCCACCCGACAACGAATGGCAAATGTTGCAGCATACCTTTTACCTTTCAACACGTCTAATCACAACAGACTCTGGTGTTCGCTGGATTCTACTTCAGAGGAAAATGGGGAAATTGTGGTGAGTACACAGTTACATTGTTTTCACATTTCAGCAACGAAAGCATTCTATGCCTTAGTTACGTTCAATCTATGCAGTTTCCCCCTCGGTCTTTTAGTTTTTAGGTTACTACGCTAAGCTAACTACTAAGCTAAACGATTAGGGTCGCACCATTTTGTCATTCAATCAGACGTAAGACTAAACTTTAAACTAGCACACCTTCTCCCGACCTTCATCACTGCTTCATGTGGTATCCTCGAGGTTTGAGTCTTACTGGATCGCCCGTGTCCTTTGTGATTGCCGGCAGTGGTTACTTTGGTTTTAATTTTACGACGCTTAATTGAAACCACTCTATTTCACCGGTTACAATTGCTATTCATGGTTCAGCAATATGAAGCTATGGTTATATTGAGTTCTTACAAAACGACTTGAAGTTCAATGATCACAGGTTAAAATCAGAAGTCACTGGGTATAAAAGTTCACTAAATTCCTGGCAAGCTAATGCAGCAGCCCGGCACTGACACGGCAATTGTTTAATCTTGCTTTACAGCCGCGTTCATCACATAAGAATGCATACCAACTGTTTGCGCGAACATTGTCATATGATGCACATCCTTTGAGCGACTTACCTTTAACTTAAGATCAAGCCGTTTTCTTTCGAAATTTGTCGATAAAATTAACATTGTCTTTTTATTGTTCTTGCCATC
>JAHPZR010031097.1:15000-18985 GCA_019787425.1 Platygyra sinensis
TAGGTGCCGTTCAGAGCCACCTTAAATTTTCGAAAATTAAAGGTGGCTCTGAACGCCACCTACAGAATCTTTTTAAACTTTGCTAAAAGTTGCATCTTATCCTGCCTATCAAAATTCTATAATAAGAAAAAAAATTCACCGTGCCATTTTTGAAATATAAGGGCTTAAAGCTGAAATTAAGGATGTTTTTGGCAGGTCGTAGTGTTGCTATGGTAACCTATTGTGTCATGAAAATAATACCAACGTGTTGTCCAGTGATTGGGCAGTTGTTTTGATACCATGATTGTAGCATCAATTGATAAAGAGTTGTAATTATGACCCATTAAAATCTACGTCTTGGAAAAAGCTAGGAACTGTTTTGAGCCACCTTAACTCCGAAAATAGAGAGGTGCCGTCTAACCTACGCTTATGATAAAAGCCGGCTCACAGTTAGTGGAGGGAAAATAAGAAAAAAATGTGTCCAGTTGTAATGGGCTGTCCATTCCGAGGGAAGCGGGTTTTCGTCATTATGACTCTGCTTTTACTTAAGTTAAATGATGATATCATTAAAAGACAAATGAAATAAAAAATTTGCTCGTTATATATTACCCTTTACTATTCAACTTTGATAAACTGTACGAATTCCGATTCTCTGGTTGGTTGATTTGTGCCACGTGACACTGGGTTGTGACGAAACAACCTCCTTGACGTCATTATCGTGGTGTAATAGCCGTGGTGTAAATTCTATACACCATTGTCATTACACCATGGCTTCGGCTGACTCAAAGTTTGGCGATTTTTGTTTGCAGTGTATTCAATTTGAATAATAAAAATGTTAACGCACTCATTGCTCGTGAATTATCGGGATTTACCTGCACTCGTTCACTAACAATGAACTCGAAATTGTCAGTACCGCACTCGGCGGCCTCGTGCGGTATTGAAATTTCTCGTTCATTGTTAGTGAACTCGTGCAGGTAAATCGCGATAATTCACTCGCTGAGTGCGTTAACCTGTAATTCACCAACAGGGATATTCATGTAACCGGTGTCAGAACATTGTAGTTATCTTAAACGTAATTTTATCAAAGTCATTCTTAAGCCGTCAAAGGTTTGGAGCTTACTGTATTTGTATTTCTCACTAATTCGAGTTTATTGAAAGTTTGATTGTTTAACATCAACTGATTCGGGTTTTAAAACTAAGCTGAGCGATGATACCATGCTTCTCTCCGTTGATGCGTAAATTTCAATTAACATTCATAAAGTATTGTGGTAGGTTCTCTAAGTGTATCAATGAAAATGTTTTGAATTACTGAGAGCAAGACGTTTTCCACTTGCCAAACCGATTTTAAGCGTTGCAAAACTATACGCGCTAAAGAAATGGTTTCAAAAGAATTTCCTACTATCTCGATTACTTCAAAAAAAGGTTCGGTGATCAATCCAAACCTTGCAAAGCTTTCAAGGTGTCCAATATTTCAAATCGATTGGTTAATTGCATTAAAACCAGTTAGTATATGTTTCATTTCTTAACACAACTTGTCATAAAAAAGCCCACCGGAGGTACGATGTTTGTCAAAGACACTTTTCAGGTTAAAGTCTTCAATGCACGTGTACATTTTTCAACGCAAAGACAAAACATTTTCATAACTCACCAGCTTCCTGAGGAAAAGGAGCAGCCCAAAGCTGTCCTGCTACAACCAAGAGACATAGGATAACCAACTTTTTTGAGTTCATCTTCTAGCTTGTTCAGGTACTCGCTCCTTTCTTCAGCTGCACAGTAATAACATAAACTTCTAGAGTCCACAATTTATAGGCCAGGCTAAAGGAATTTGAATTCTTAGCGACAGTGCAGGAATGTTTGTGGTTGCTAATATTGGTAAATAGTATTGGCCATCTAGTACTTTTCAAGATCAAGGTCGGTGTTTTCCGACAGAATCGCTATATATGTATGCCCCAAAATACGCTCAAGCTTTTTGAGTACTTTTAAGAGCGAATGCCAAGATTACAGTACTATTTTTCTTCGTAAGTACTTGTTGATTACTACTCAGCACTCAAGTCAAATATTATTGTCGTTATTCTTGCTAGCTTAGCTTGCGGAAAACGATATTACTGATGATTTCACCTTTAATTGGCTCGGCGTAGAGTTGTAATACTACAACTTCCTTCCAAAGTATGACAACTTTCCTGCGTTTCTTATGGTGAAACTCAAAGCACGTGGTAAGTGCACGATGCGGTGAACTGTGGAATGCTCGCCAGGGACCAAGAAACAAAGGAGCTCATTCTTATTTAGCTTCTTAGACTCGGTCCCTTAATCAATTATTTTCGGTTTGTTTTCTGCTTACTAAGCCAATTTTTGTATATTATTATGATTTGTATAAATTAACCGGAGTATAGATAAATGTTGTTTTAAAAGAATAATTTGAGCCAATCATAAAATAAAGGTTAAGCATTAAGAGGAAAAGAAAAAGGTATAATAAAGGTATTGATTGGGGTTAATTCCAGGTGCGGATTATTATTATTTTTATTATTATTATTATTATTTTTATTATTTTTACATCTAAGGATAAAAATGAGCGAAAAAAGTTTAACACAACGTTTCGATGACTCCAAGTCATCATTTTCAAGTGAACAGTGTATGGTGTCTGATTGTGTGTTCAAGCAAAAACTATTTATTTAAATTTGTCACTTATCTAAATTTGTCACTTTTTACATACATATTTTTATGTTCTATCGCCTCGCACGCTATATTAAGTTGTAAAATTTTTTATTCTCTGTTCACTTGAAAATGATGACATGGAGTCATCGAAACGTTGTGTTAAACCTTTTTCGCTCATTTTTATCCTTAAATGTTTAACTAAATGTAATCTTATTCGATTATTAGTGTTTTTATTATTATTATTATTATTATAATTATTATTATTTTGGGGGGGGTAGGGGGGGGGGGCTTTCAGCAGATTTTCTGCCTTTTTTTCCATTTGCCTTGCGCTTGCTCAGGCAAACTCGTTTCTGAAGTGTCTCTTCTTTTTGTCTCTCTTTCCCGCGTCATTGGAAGGCACGAAAGTGCTTTGTATGGTTCCAAGGCACAAATGTTATTTATCGTGTTAATGAACTTTTTTGAATGCTGTAAAATCTCCAGCGAGATCTACAGCATTTCGTTTCTTCCATTTGTTTACCCAGCCAATAGTCTATGTGACCTGGCGGCATACCCTGAATCTTGCCGCATCATGCAGGCCCACCAAATCCGTTTGAAATTACACCATTTGCTAACAAATATTTCAATGTGTAATATCAATGTGTTGTAATTAGAATTTGAACCTACTTTTATTGCGGAGGTAAAAATAGGGGGCCTTCAAACTCCGGATAACTTAAATCCGGCCGTCGTGAGTACAAATATCGCAAAGTATTCTCATGTTATTTGGGGATGATATCAGGAGGAGATACGCACGTATGTGTGCTTGCAAGAGTGTAAGTTATTATTATTGTGTTCTTTTTTTACGAATTAAGAAATTGGGAAATCGTTGTTTTGTTTTTGCACGACATACGTCATTGAGTAATATTGACTTACAACGTTCAGTAAATTCGTATTCTTCCTCTTGTTTTTAAACAGAAACCAACAACGAACGTTTTCTAGAAACACAGCATATTTGATTTGGAGGATATTATTACTTTCCACATAACGCGCTCTGTGATCGGCTGATACATCGTGCTTTCTCAGAGACCTTGCACGGATAGATTACGGTAAACTGGCTTTCAAATGTTTGCTTCAAAAGTTTGACAAACTTGATCCAAATTAATATCTCCTGTTAAGCAGACAAACGCCTCGGAAATGAACTATTTGTCTGCAGTAAATATGGCTGCACGGAAATCATTGTTAACAACAGAATGCGTTTTACCAGCTTCCGACAAAACACGTAGCGAAATAAAGAAATTCTCAACAGAAGGCAGAAATTATACTTAAGAAGTAAAAACAATGACACCAATTGAGCTGCATCTGTTTACAATATGATGAG
>JAHPZR010031098.1:0-15000 GCA_019787425.1 Platygyra sinensis
TACATGTTCTGACACCGGTTACATGAATATTCCTGTTGGTGAAAGGGTAATATATAAAGAGCAAATTTTTATTTTATTTGTCTTTTAATGATATCATCATTTAACTTAAGTAAAAGCAGAGTCATAATGACGAAAACCCGCTGCCCTCGGAATGGACAGCCCATTACAACTGAACACAATTTTTTCTTCTTTTCCCTCCACTAACTGTGAGCCCGGCGTTTATCATAAGCGTAGGCTACCACGACACCTCTTTATTATCGCAGTTAAGGTGGCTCAAAACAGTTTCTAGCACTTTCCAAGACGTAGATTTTGATGGGTCATAATTACCACTCTTTATCAATTGATGCTACAATCATGGTATCAAAAAACTGCCCAATCACTGGAGAACACGTTGGTATTATTTTCGTGACACAATAGGTTACCATAGCAACACTATGACCTGCTAAAAACACCCTTAATTTCAGCTTTAAGCGCTTATATTTCAAAAATGGCACGGTGAAATTTTTTCTTATTGTAGAATTTTGATAAGCAGGATAAGATGCAACTTTTGGCAAAGTTTAAAAAAATTCTGTAGGTGGCGTTCAGAGCCACCTTAAATTTTCGAAAATTTAAGGTGGCTCTGAACGCCACCTACAGAATTTTTTTAAACTTTGCCAAAAGTTGCGCCTAATCATGCTTATCAAATGTTGATAATATAAAAAAATTTCACCGTGCCGTTTTTGAATTATAAGCCCCTAAAGCTGTAATTAAGGGTGTATTTAGCAGGTCATACTGTTGCTATGGTAACCTATTATGTTATGAAAAGGACAACGACGTGTTCACCAATAGTTGGGCAGTTTTTTGATACCATGATTGTAGCATCAAGTGATAAAGAGTGGCTATAACGACGAATCAAAATGCAAGTGCTTGAAACTGTTTTGAGCCACCTTAAGTGGGCACAGAAGAAGCCACTTACTTTGTAAAACCACCCCCTATAGAGCTAAAAAAAGATGTTTCCGTTTTCTGTCATCACTTCAACACTTGCATTTCATTTCCCTCTAGTGCTTTTCGATTCTGTATAGATCAAAAACCGCTTCCGAAGTTTGCAATTTAGGTCTTAAAAAATCTCTTTAGTTTTAAAGCATGGAAACAGAAGATTGTTACTTCTAATTAGAAGTAACAATTTATGTTTCGTGCTTTCACACTAGAGAGTTTTATTACGAACTAAATTAGCCAAACTTCGGAAGCGGTTTTTGCATCTAAACAGAATCGAAAAGCACTAGAGGGAAATGAAATGCAATTGTTGAAGTGATGACAGAAAACGGAAACATCTTTTTTAGCTCTATAGGGGGTGGTTTTACAAGTAAGTGGCTTCTTCTGGGCCCACTTAAGGTGGCTCAAAACAGTTTCAAGCACTTGCATTTTGATTCGTCGTTATAGCCACTCTTTATCACTTGATGCTACAATCATGGTATCAAAAAGCTGCCCAACTATTGGTGAACACGTCGTGTCCTTTTCATAACATAATAGGTTACCATAGCAACAGTATGACCTGCTAAATACACCCTTAATTACAGCTTTAGGGGCTTATAATTCAAAAACGGCACGGTGAAATTTTTTTATATTATCAACATTTGATAAGCATGATTAGGCGCAACTTTTGGCAAAGTTTAAAAAAAATTCTGTAGGTGGCGTTCAGAGCCACCTTAAATTTTCGAAAATTTAAGGTGGCTCTGAACGCCACCTACAGAATTTTTTTAAACTTTGCCAAAAGTTGCATCTTATCCTGCTTATCAAAATTCTATAATAAGAAAAAATTTCACCGTGCCATTTTTGAAATATAAGCGCTTAAAGCTGAAATTAAGGGTGTTTTTAGCAGGTCATAGTGTTGCTATGGTAACCTATTGTGTCACGAAAATAAACCAACGTGTTCTCCAGTGATTGGGCAGTTTTTTGATACCATGATTGTAGCATCAATTGATAAAGAGTGGTAATTATGACCCATCAAAATCTACGTCTTGGAAAACGTAGAAACTGTTTTGAGCCACCTTAACTGCGATAATAAAGAGGTGTCGTGTAGCCTACGCTTATGATAAACGCCGGCTCACAGTTAGTGGAGGGAAAAGAAGAAAAAATTGTGTTCAGTTGTAATGGGCTGTCCATTCCGAGGGCAGCGGGGTTTTCGTCATTATGACTCTGCTTTTACTTAAGTTAAATGATGATATCATTAAAAGACAAATAAAATAAAAAATTTGCTCTTTATATATTACCCTTTCACCAACAGGAATATTCATGTAACCGGTGTCAGAACATTGTAGTTATCTTAAACGTAATTTTATCAAAGTCATTCTTAAGCCGTCAAAGGTTTGGAGCTTACTGTATTTGTATTTCTCACTAATTCGAGTTTATTGAAAGTTTGATTGTTTAATATCAACTGATTCGTGTTTTAAAACTAAGCCGAGCGATGATACCATGCTTCTCTCCGTTGACGCGTAAATTTTAATTAACATTCATAAAGTATTGTGATAGGTTCTCTAAGTGTATCAATGAAAATGTTTTGAATTACTGAGAGCAAGACGTTTTCCACTTGCCAAACCGATTTTAAGCGTTGCAAAACTATACGCGCTAAAGAAATGGTTTTAAAAGAATTTGCTACTATCTCGATTACTTCAAAAAAACGGTTCGCTGATCAATCCAAACCTTGCGAAGCTTTCAAGGTGTCCAATATTTCAAATCGATTGGTTAATTGCATTAAAACCAGTTATTATATGTTTCATTTCTTAACACAACTTGTCATAAAAAAGCCCACCGGTGGTACGATGTTTGTCAAAGACACTTTTCAGGTTAAAGTATTCAATGCACGTGTACATTTTTCAACGCAAAGACAAAACATTTTTTTTAACTCACCAGCTTCCTGAGGAAAAGGAGCAGCCCAAAGCTGTCCTGCTACAACCAAGAGACATAGGATAACCAACTTTTTTGAGTTCATCTTCTAGCTTGTTCAGGTACTCGCTCCTTTCTTCAGCTGCACAGTAATAACATAAACTTCTCAGTAGAGTCCACAATTTATAGGCCAGGCGAAAGGAATTTGAATTCTTAGCGACAGTGCAGGAATGTTTGTGGTTGCTAATATTGGTAAATAGTATTGGCCATCTAGTACTTTTCAAGATCAAGGTCGGTGTTTTCCGACAGAATCGCTATATATGTATGCCCCAAAATACGCTCAAGCTTTTTGAGTACTTTTAAGAGCGAATGCCAAGATCACAGTATATTTTGATCTTCTTCGTAAGTACTTGTTGGATTACTACTCAGCGCTCAAGTAACATATTATTGTCGTTATTCTTGCTAGATTAGCTTGCGGTAAACAATATTACTGATGATTTCACCTTTAATTGGCTCGGCGTAGAGTTGTAATACTACAACTTCCTTCCAAAGTATGACAACTTTCCTGCGTTTCTTATGGTGAAACTCAAAGCACGTGGTAAGTGCAAGATGTGGTGAACTGTGGAATGCTTGCTAGGAACGAAGAAACAAAGGAGCTCGTTCTTATTTAGCTTCTAAGACTCGGTCCCTTAATCAAGTCTTTTCGGTTTGTTTTCTGCTTACTAAGCCAATTTTTGTATATTATTATGATTTGCATAAATTAACCGGAGTATAGATAAATGTTATTTCAAAAGAATAATTTGAGCCAATCATAAAATAAAGTTTAAGCATTAAGAGGAAAAGAAAAAGGTATAATAAAGGTATTGATTGGGGTTAATTCCAGGTGCGGATGATGATGATGATGATGATGATGATTATTTTTACACCTAAGGATAAAAATGAGCGAAAAAAGTTTAACACAACGTTTCGATGACTTCATGTCATCATTTTCAAGTGAACAGAGAATAAAAATTTTACAACTTAAAATAGCGTGCGAGGCGATAGAACATTAAAATATGCATGTAAAAAGTGACAAATTCAGATAAGTGACAAATTAAATAAATAGTTTTGCGTGTATGGAGTCTGATTGTGTGTTCAAGCAAAAACTATTTATTTAAATTTGTCACTTATCTAAATTTGCCACTTTTTACATCTATATTTTTATGTTCTATCGCCTCGCACGCTATATTAAGTTGTAAAATTTTTTATTCTCTGTTCACTTGAAAATGATGACATGGAGTCATCGAAACGTTGTGTTAAACTTTTTTCGCTCATTTTTATCCTTAAATGTTTAACTAAATGTAATCTTATTCGATTATTATTATTTTTATTATTCTTCTTCTTCTTCTTCTTCTTTTTTTTTTGGGGGGGGGGGGGGGGGCTTTCAGCAGATTTTCTACCTTTTTTTCCATTTGCCTTGCGCTTGCTCAGGCAAACTCGTTTCTGAAGTGTCTCTTCTTTTTGTCTCTCTTTCCCGCGTCATTGGAAGGCAGGATAGTGCTTTGTATGGTTCCAAGGCACAAATGTTATTTATCGTGTTAATGAACTTTTCGAATGCTGTAAAATCTCCAGCAAGTTCTACAGCCTTTCGTTTCTTCCATTTGTTTACCCAGCCAATAGTCTATGTGACCTGGCGGCATACCCTGAATCTTGCCGCATCATGCAGGCCCACCAAATCCGTTTGAAATTACATCATTTCCTAACAAATATTTCAATGTGTAATATCAATGTGTTGTAATTGGAATTTGAACCTACTTTTATTGCGGAGGTAAAAATAGGGGGCCTTCAAACTCCGGATAACTTAAATCCGGCCGTCGTGAGTACAAATATCGCAAAGTATTCTCATGTTATTTGGGGATGATATCAGGAGGAGATACGCACGTATGTGTGCTTGCAAGAGTGTAAGTTATTATTATTGTGTTTTTTTTTACGAATTAAGAAATTGGGAAATCGTTTTTTTTTTTGCACGACATACGTCATTGAGTAATATTGACTTACAACGTTCAGTAAATTCGTATTCCTCTTCTTGTTTTTAAACAGAAACCAACAACGAACGTTTTCTAGAAACACAGCATATTTGATCTGGAGGATATTATTACTTTCCATATAACGCGCTCTCTGATTGGCTGATACATCGTGCTTTCTCAGAGAACTTGCACGGATAGATTACGGTAAACTGGCTTTCAAATGTTTGCTTCGAAAGTTTGACAAATTTGATCCAAATTAATATCTCCAGTTAAGCAGACAAACGCCTCGGAAAAGAACTATTTGTCTGCAGTAAATATGGCTGCACGGAAATCATTGTTAACAACAGAATGCGTTTTACCAGCTTCCGACAAAACACGTAGCGAAATAAAGAAATTCTCAACAGAAGGCAGAAATTATACTTAAGAAGTAAAAACAATGACACCAATTGAGCTGCATCTGTTTACAATATGATGAGAAGCTTTATATTTCAGTGTTAAAATGCTCAAACAACACTTACACTTACACGCAGTGTAGTTAAGCTCGTTTTCTTACTGGCGATCTACGGTCATCTCAGCGAAATGAACCTCAACAATTTTGCATCAAGCTCACCCACGAATGATTAGCTGGAAGCTAGCTCTGATATTTTCTTTTGTCTATGTACTCGGAGAACCGTTGGGAACATTCTAGGGCAGTCCTTTCTAGAGCAACTTTGACGCTAGTTCCAGCAATCTTGCTGACCATAAATAAGATATAACTCAGTTAAAATACAACTCAGAACTTTGCAGTTTACCCACAAGCTTTGAGCTTTTTGTTTCGTTACTTCCATTAGAAAAGGGCACGTTTTCATGAGCCACAATGCGGCCGGATTCCTCTGCACTCGGCTAACCTCATTTACTCCCCATTTAACTAAACTAAAAAGCGAACTTTAAAGCGATCGTTTTTCTCTCGAAAGCAACTCGATACCGAAAGGTTAGCTCAGTGAAGTTCAATATGTCCAGTTAGCAAATCAAATTATTTTAACAATTCTAAAATGGATTGTAATTGGTTCATTTTAGCTTGATTTATCAGAGAATGTATGCACGCTGACGCCACTTTTACTTGTTTGGAAAGTTATGGATTCTTCATCATAAAAATGTTACGAGGTCTCGACTGTGCTCTGTTCTGTTATACAGTGGAGCCTCGATTTAACGAAGTCGCTCGGGACCGGCCAAATTTGTTCGTTAAATCGAGGCTTCGTTATATCGAAAACCTCGATATAACGAATTTGAGGGCAAACGACCGAATTGTTCGTTATAGTCGAGGTCATAGTTAATGATTGATTTGTAACACAGGTGACTTTTGTGGAAATACTATAGCGCCAATGCCTATGACATAATTATGATAAACCGTTGGACTTCGTTAAATAGAGGTTCCACTGTAAAGCACATAGAAAGCGTTAGAGCACTCAAGAAATAAGGAGAAAACACTCTAGTCCTCTTCTTTCTTCTTCACTTCTTTCGTGCTCCGCCGCTTCATGCGTGCTCTACAGCATAACAGAGCAGAGTCAAGGCCTCTTTATTTGTTAATTCTTCATGATATGCACACGATAAAAAAAGCATAGCGTTCTTCTTCTCGTTGTTGTTGTTTTTCTTACATTGTTTTTCATTCAGAATCCAGAACCTACGAAGAGACTATTTCATAATTATCAACCGTAGAATTTAAGTCCACATGCCGTGCTTAAGCTCTACTAATAAAGTAACGTCATATGCTATTCTGTAAACTGAAAAAGAACTAAGTAAATAAAAAATTCCGCACAGAACGCCTCGCTGATGGTCTGGTATTAGAAGTGTCAGGAACTGACGAAAGCACGAAGGAAAAACAACATTGATTTTGCCGGTTACGGTTTAGTTTTATTTTTGCAGCTTGAGTGCTGTCGTCATTTCCACAGTGCTTCCTTTCTATAGTTTGAAAGTGCTCGAAAGCCAAGATTTTGGAAATGCTGTTTATTCGTGCAGAATGCTTTATCTTATATTAATAAATTAGATAGAAATGAAATGTGAGTAGGGAAAGTGAGGAAGAATTTGGCGACGTTATTGTTATTGGAGTGTTCAAGTAGCGATGGTATTATCTAACTAGGATCAATTTTTCCCAGAGCAAGAAAGTTAGTGTATTTTTTCACAGCTTCGTTTGGATGAGCATTAGCTTGTGACTCTCAGTTTGTTGGTCTACAGACAACGTATTTTGTAAGCGACGAAAGTAAATTGTGGCTCCGTGCAACCTTGGTTTTGAATTGCATTTGTGGGAATTTTGACTCGTGTCTATACTAAGTTTTGAACCCCGAAGTGGAGTTTTCACTAGGAAACTTATTGGCGGACTATTTTTGAATCATTTAAACTAGGGGAAAAGAAGCGATGAGTCTATACATAACGCAGGATTTTTCTTTTTGCTGTGACAACCAAACTGTATTAGCTTTATTCCACTTTTGATCTACTCTTTGGTCAATATATCAGTTACTAATAATAAATTAAAAGTTGATTCCAGGGGAATAATTGACAGCTATTGACGAACTCTTTCAACAGACTCATTTCAACCAAAAAAGCGACGAGAACTCTATACATAACGCAGTGTTTTCTATTTGCTGTGACAACCAGACTGTATCAGCTTTATTCCAGTTTTGATCTACCTTTTAGTCAATATAGGAGTTACTAATGATATTTAAAAGTTAATTCCAAATGAAAGAAAAACAAGTGCGCAATGTGAATGTGTCTATTTCGGGGTAATGATAATATAGTGATTTGGAGATGATGATATCGCATCAAATGAAAAACAAGTGGGCAATGTGAATGTGTCTAGTTCGGGGTAATGGATAATATAGTGATTTGAAGATAATGATATCGCATCAGTATTAATTAGGATTTTGTCGGAAAAGATGGCAGGTGTGTAGCTAGGTAAGGAGATGACTTGAAGCAACAATGGACAAAAAGATTGAGAGTAGAGCACTCATGTTACAGTTCACTAGGAACTTTTGCCGAAGATCCAGCTAAGAAACGAAGGCAGGACTTAGCGTGAAAACCAGACTAGTCAACCGCACAATGTTTGCCACGGGCAATGACGAAAGGTGCCCCGTCATGTTGTTTAAACGATATCTGGAGGAGCGACCAAGGAAATAAAGAAAAGCAGTCCTTTTTACCTCACTGTCATCGACAAGTTGTTTTCAAGCGTTTGGTAAAAAAAGGAAGAAAAATGGGGTAAAACACCTTTATGCTGCAGACTCCACTGCATGTTTGTGTGCATCCGGCCATGTTTACAACTTTAGACACTGCAGCTATACTTGAACGTCACTGGGAAATGCAGTTCATGGAGTAGCCAGCTCTAGTCACACAAAATTTTGTTTTGCTCAAATCGACAAGCATTTTCATGCATATTTCAAGCTTTAGGTTTATTGAGATTAGGACTGTGAGACACACATTAATAAGCTGCTTAAAAAAGGGCCAATCTTTTTTTTTAATAGCGAATTATTAAAGAGGTCTAATTTAAAAAGAATTATTACGTAAGTCTTAAGTCTCCTGACAAGTAACAGCCAATGATAGTCAAACAATGCTTATTAAGTAATGATCCGAGCAAAAACTAGGCAGGCAATTGGCAAAATCGATTAAGAGGTGGGAAAGAATAATTTTTAAATTCAATTAAATCGGCGCATCTGATTGGCTGATATCGAAAAATCGTAGAAAAAAGCAATAAAAAAGTGACATCAACAAATTTTTTTTTGATATGTGCCCCATCTCTCTAAAATCTATCTCCCGGTAAAATTTTAGCATTGTTCTATGCGCCAATCAAAAGTTAGCCTTTTGGCGCATCGAAATTTTGTCAGTTTAAGATATGTTAAATTTACAAATGCAACGAATTCAAATCCAAAATAAAAAGATATTCGAACGGATTCCAGTGTATCTACTTTTCAATTTGAAATTCAAATTTCAAGCTTTTTGCGTGTGGACCAATCACATACGTTGAATTTAATTTGATTCGAGTGATCAGCGCCGAAATAATAACTGCCGCTATTGCCACGGTCTATTGTTCTTTTGCCTAGTTCTTGCACGGATCATTACTTAATGTCACCAAAGAAAAAGGGTGAAAAGGTTTCTTGGGGTTATTTTTTCGGTTTGGAAAAGGGTGAAAGACTTCTTATAGGTTGGGAAAGGGTAAAAAGGCTTTGTAGGGTCAGCTGTAGGTTTGGGAAAAAGGGTTAAAAAGGTTTTTCATGGTTAGTTTTAGGTTAAGTTTAGGCTTATAAAAAGGGCAAAAAGGTTCCCTGAGGTAAGTTGTACTGTTGGGAAAGGGTATTTAGTATATTGAAAACGTGTAATCACCAGTGCTGTTTCATGGATGGACACGTCTGGAGGTTTACCTATGTGACTGCTTGTAAAATTAGTACATCACTTCTTGTAACTTGCAGTGACATTTCATTTAAATAACCATTTCAGGAATGTTATGTATTGCTTTTAATAAAACGTGCATCAGTGGCTGGTTAGTCCTGACGTACTGAACACCAATATGTTTAAGGGATGAATTGAATCACCACACAATTTATGGATTTACAAATCTAGTAAAAGCTATCACTAAATTGATAAAATTAATGTACCACAGTTGCCCTTTTTCTAAACCTAAACTTGACCTAATAATTTCTTAAGTTTGTGATTGTGGTAAGGTAGCCATAGGTAAGAGTTTTCTATAATAAGTTTGTTGGGGTAGTCTAGTGCAGTAAGTCGTAAAGTAAACAGTTTGTGTATAAAGTTGTAGTCCTCTTTTGTCTTTGAGAGTCTCCTTTATCGTATTATCTCGGTCTTGATGATGCCTGTCAAAATGTGTTGTGGGGAGAATCTGCTGAGTACATCAAGCAGAAAAGTATTTCAGAGCTCTAAAGGAAGGTGAAAAAGCTTTAGAAGGATAAACTGCCCAGCTTGCGAGAACACGGAATGAACTACAACTTTCGTAAAGTGTGTAGTCATGTATCGTTGGAGTATTGAACCCTTCCATGATCCCAGTGGTTTATAGGAAATAAGAAAACGTGGCCATAACTTTTTGGGAACATAGAACAAAAGAAATACAAAACTAGGAACATGAGAACAATAGATTTCAGATAAGGGCCGAGAAAGAATTCACTGGAGGTTAGTTTAGGGCCTGGTTTCCTGGTCCCCTTACTATACCCCAAGAGTTAAGCGCTTCCCTGCCACCAGAAGTTGCCCAATCCCTTTTGTGTATTTTCTGAGTGACCCCCTGCACGCTTTCGAAAACAATGGCATATCTCATTTGCACCCAACGAGCACTTGTCGACCAGTAATGCATAATAGACCTTATGTCCGTGGTATTTATCCGAGGAACTGAATGGGGCGATAGCCATTAGCCGAGGCACTGATGTTCTCACCACATTAATTCAGCAAAGTTTTTGCAGGTTAATTATATTTTAAACTTATATTTGAATATCTCAGAGGCATGATATGTTCTTGAAGTAGCTTACTTCTAATTCAGCCATCATCTGATTTTATTTTGACATTCACCATAGTCAATGGCTATATCTGAATGGAGAAAAATAGATTTGATCAATCAACAGCACTGGTGATTATAAGTTTTCAATATACTAAATACCCTTTCCCAACAGTACAACTTACCCCATGGAACCTTCTTGCACTTTTTCTAAACAACTAAAGAAATGGTTTTCTTAATGATGTTGATTTTGTCCGAATTTGGTATAAAGTTAGTTCCTTTGTTGAGAAGTTCAGTAAGTTCAGATGGCAGGTTGATGGAGGTGAAATTGTGGACCTTGTTGGTAGTTGAGAGGTTTTCTTTTTCTTGGATGAGCAGATGTTGCCTAGAAAGGAGGCTTCATGTTCTAAAATAAGGGCTGTGTTCTAATTCCATAGGTTGATACGTAATTGTAGGTGTGTGAGGAAATTGTTTAGACCAGTGGTGAGGCTGATGATTCGTTTTCTGAGGTGGAATCCGTGGTTAGAAGTGATCTTTTCAAGGTGACGTATACGTCGTTGGTATTCATATTTTTCAGTTGCTTTGATATTTATTTTTTTTAGTTACTGTTTTCATTTTCAAGATATTCGATTCCTTGTAAAGTTGCAGTAGGTGTCATTTTAGTTGAAGATTGGTCCATAACCACAGGGACCTTGGTTAAGTAAAAATTTTTGGTTATAGAATTTACACGTCAAAAAAAATTTTCGAAAGAAAAGGCAATATGAAACTGATTTGAAAAGGATATATTAAAAATAATAATAATATATAATAATAATACTTTATTTAACCACGTGTCACCTAGGAGCTGAAAGCTCGTTTAAACGTGAAAGAAACGTGAAAGAAACATATACTGTGTACAGGAATTAAAGCATCATATAATTGAAAATTCATCTTAAAAATTCAGATCCTAAGTTGATGGTCAGAAACTATTGATCTAGAAAAGGTTTTATAATAATTGAGCTGTGAAATTGGTTCCTTATAATTGAGTTGTGAATTTGTCTTTTACTGAGTTGTGAAATTAATTCCTTTGTAAGGCAAAGCTCTCTCTTTTTATTCGATTCTTTACTGTACTCAAATTAAGTGCTAGAGATAATTTGTTTTCATTTGTTATTTCTTTTTTTTTTTTTAACTATTGTAATATAAAGGCAAATAAATGATGATGATGATGATGATGATGTTTTAGTGATGTCTAAATGAATTTGATGCTGAAAAAAATTAAACTTTTGTAATCAACATAACTTGAAGTGGAAAAATGTATACATCGCGAAGAATGCCTGGACATCATTAATTTAGCCGAAAGTATCAGGCGGTTTCGGAAAAAGAATCAACGTCAAAATCACGACGAAACGTAAACAAATGTGGGGGATAAAAGCAGGCACATAGAGATCATCACCAGCGCCCGATCAAGAGTAGACGCGCTGTGTTCATATTTTGCGCAGATAAGCGGTAAAAGCGGTCGATGCATGGTTTTCAAAGTTTTTCAAATAAGATGAGCGGCCATCGATCGATCAACGAACTTTGTTTGAGTTCGTTGCTTTGTGAGCGTAACAAGTGAATAATGAACAACACTACTGACTCGCGTAAGTAAACAAATATGTTGAGAATCAACCGCTCTTAAACTGCGCAAATGTTTAATAAAGAGGTTTTACAGGCGGTACGAACACGGCGATCAAAGAATGCGCTTGGTCATTTTCAAAGACATTTGATCAAAAGCGTTCCAAGAACAACCCCTTCTGTTGGTTTTCTTTGAATCACTTCGGTCTGGTTCAACAAAGCAAACTCTTTCCAAACGGTCGTTTTCCCCTCGCGCAGCGATATTTTAGGGCGCGCGATTTCAGCTTTCTTTAATACGGATCAATTATAAATTTTGATAACCAGTTTTTGTTTTCCCTCGCGTATTTTTCTCGGAGAGCGGTAAATTTACATTTGAGTGGTGCGAACAGGCTAAACAATAGCGAAAACAATATACGGAAAGTTTATTATTTCACTGCTCCGCCTTCTTCAAGTTAATGAGCGACGCCATATTCCCTTTGGGAAAAAGCGCGCGTTAGTCTTAACCAATGAGACTCGCCTCCTTGGCTTAATTTGAATAATTATAGGTAATATGACAGACCTAAGAACTGCAAGTAAATGTCCCGAGAACAATAGGCATTCTCCGCGATGAAATCTTGTAATCAAAATAATTCGAAAAAAATATAGGAAAATTCCTGAAGAAAAACAATAAAAGGGGGTAACTCGTAACCCTGAGCGAGGGACCCTAAATCGGGTACTAGGCTGTTGGGTCAACAGCCAATCGGTCCTGGCAAAAGGGCAGGGGCGGACAAAACTCTGCACAGTCTAAAATTTGGGACTATGTGCTACCCAAATCGAAAAGCAGCGCCTGAATGACTAATAGATTTGCAATTGAATTATGTATTAGGTAACCACTGAGAGGGTATAGAAAATCAAGAGAAGAAATAGCAAAAAGATGTAACATCATCGGGGTGGAAAAAGACAGGAACATCGACACCAAGGCTCGTGTGGTTGAGAATCTTCAGGGGCAAAGCCCAACCGAGCAGGGGTGTTTCTAGTCCGGTACCAGACCTTTGCTCGACACCCCCGTGTTGAGTCCGGCGGAAAAGAAAAGGAAGAGATAATGAAGAAGACCTTGTGACCCTCCGTATTAACGAACTTTGTAGACAAAGAAATTTTTTACAAATTTTTGCAGATGATGAAAGCTTTAATAAGGTTCGCAACGGAAAGCGAAAAACTTTTTTAAAAATATCTCCATTTAACGCTGAAAAGAAAATAATGTTAGTACCGAAGAGTAGGAAAAGTTGAAGCGCAGTGTCGTGCAGGTGGAAACAATTCCCGCGGGGATAAGCAATGGAATAAATAAAGCCCTGTAAAAAATTTTGAATAAAATACAACTGTGCCTATTAGTGTAAAAGACAATAAAAAAAGTACTCACACTGAGAGTAATGAGCTCTTAAAAGGAGAATGCACTTGAAACAGAATTCTGTGAACAAAATCCCTTAAATAAAACTGCACCTCAGGACCTTGACCGTGAAAAATAAATTGTTGATTTGACGCCACGATTGCGCCATGATTGCGTGATTAGTAATGACGTAGGAAGCGGTGTGGTATAGTCATGAAGGGTTTCATTCTAAGAACTGGCGATGTGTGCCCCTGAGAAAACAGTTGGACTGAGGCAAGAACTTAGGCTGTGATAAAAGATTCTCTAATAGCAGTCGTGATTGACGTAATGTGTAAGGGATAAAACAAAAGCTTAGCTCGAAGGAATTGTCAACGAGGAGAGTAAAGTAATAATATATGGAAGTGAAACCGATGAATTCGATGGAACAACATAGCGCACTGGCTAACTGGTAAGTTAAAGTCTTCAAATCAATGATTTATCGTTTTAAAACGTACTAGAGTTACTGATAAATCTTAATTGTAGAAACATGGGGTAGGAAGGAAAGAAAATGCAAATCTTTCCAGTAATCGTAAGCAAAATCTTTGCCGTGGAGTAAATCTGGTATAACAAACACAAGCAAAATTCTTTCGATGTAAGGAAATATAAAATAAGCTTAAGTTTTTAGTGATCGCATGTTTGGAATCCAATGAGAACATAAAGATCGGTGAAATTCTAAATGTTATGAAAATGGTGGAATAATTCACATGATTGATATCTGGAAGGTAATGATTGGTTAAGATTCGAGAGATTAATAGAGAGACCTGAAAGTGGGGAAAAGAGTATAAACATAAGTGGTGGTAAGTAGTATAAAAAATAAAAGAAATTAATATAAACTGTAAGGTGCTTAGTATGTACACCATGACCATTCAAAGAGTTGACTAGTAACTCAAAGTTGTACCCCTACTGCAAGGTACATATAAACTGTTTGTATAAAAAATCTTTTAGAGCAGTAGATATATCTGGCAAACTTTGTGGCATTTCAGGTGTAAAAGTATGGGATCACCTAATAAAAGGGTTCCCAAATCTCTACTGAAACATTGGGTGTTATATCAGGATGTGGATGCACAGGAATTGTTGTAAGCAGAAAATCAAAAATAATAAGAAAATAAAATTAAGCCAAATATTGTTAAAGAATACACTAACGTTGAGGGACCAACAAACTGCAAAGCAGCCACATCAACCACAAGGCAGTGCAACGATAGTAATAATAATAATATAAAGTAGAGATCAGCATGGAGTGGTTAGAAGAGAAAGGGGGAGGTTAAAATTAGTAATCAAAGCTAGTGATTAAAGTTAGGAGGTGGGGAATAAAGGAAATTTGTCCCAATTGACTTAGAAAAGTTGATGTGTATATGTTCGAAACCCAAAATTTTACCCAAAGGGTATCCATTTAAAACATAAAAATTATAATAAGAATAAAGAAACCCAAAAATGTAAGTTAAAAATGATTTAATGTGGTTTAAAGTAATGAAAACATTGCATGAAAATTACACACAGTATCTGAAAAAACCGATTTAAGCTGATGCTGTTTTTCCCGGGTAATGGCTGTTCAAAGCACCTGATAACAGAATGGATTCTTACATCTCAACACTGGACCACACTACAAAAAGGAATCAAGAGAGCAAGACAAATCAATTTATTAATGGCAATTTAGACTCTTAAGCTAATATTTGGTG
>JAHPZR010031098.1:25000-28470 GCA_019787425.1 Platygyra sinensis
TTTTCATGCAATGTTTTCATTACTTTAAACCACATTAAATCATTTTTAACTTACATTTTTGGGTTTCTTTATTCTTATTATAATTTTTATGTTTTAAATGGATACCCTTTGGGTAAAATTTTGGGTTTCGAACATATACACATCAACTTTTCTAAGTCAATTGGGACAAATTTCCTTTATTCCCCACCTCCTAACTTTAATCACTAGCTTTGATTACTAATTTTAACCTCCCCCTTTCTCTTCTAACCACTCCATGCTGATCTCTACTTTATATTATTATTATTACTATCGTTGCACTGCCTTGTGGTTGATGTGGCTGCTTTGCAGTTTGTTGGTCCCTCAACGTTAGTGTATTCTTTAACAATATTTGGCTTAATTTTATTTTCTTATTATTTTTGATTTTCTGCTTACAACAATTCCTGTGCATCCACATCCTGATATAACACCCAATGTTTCAGTAGAGATTTGGGAACCCTTTTATTAGGTGATCCCATACTTTTACACCTGAAATGCCACAAAGTTTGCCAGATATATCTACTGCTCTAAAAGATTTTTTATACAAACAGTTTATATGTACCTTGCAGTAGGGGTACAACTTTGAGTTACTAGTCAACTCTTTGAATGGTCATGGTGTACATACTAAGCACCTTACAGTTTATATTAATTTCTTTTATTTTTTATACTACTTACCACCACTTATGTTTATACTCTTTTCCCCACTTTCAGGTCTCTCTATTAATCTCTCGAATCTTAACCAATCATTACCTTCCAGATATCAATCATGTGAATTATTCCACCATTTTCATAACATTTAGAATTTCACCGATCTTTATGTTCTCATTGGATTCCAAACATGCGATCACTAAAAACTTAAGCTTATTTTATATTTCCTTACATCGAAAGAATTTTGCTTGTGTTTGTTATACCAGATTTACTCCACGGCAAAGATTTTGCTTACGATTACTGGAAAGATTTGCATTTTCTTTCCTTCCTACCCCATGTTTCTACAATTAAGATTTATCAGTAACTCTAGTACGTTTTAAAACGATAAATCATTGATTTGAAGACTTTAACTTACCAGTTAGCCAGTGCGCTATGTTGTTCCATCGAATTCATCGGTTTCACTTCCATATATTATTACTTTACTCTCCTCGTTGACAATTCCTTCGAGCTAAGCTTTTGTTTTATCCCTTACACATTACGTCAATCACGACTGCTATTAGAGAATCTTTTATCACAGCCTAAGTTCTTGCCTCAGTCCAACTGTTTTCTCAGGGGCACACATCGCCAGTTCTTAGAATGAAACCCTTCATGACTATACCACACCGCTTCCTACGTCATTACTAATCACGCAATCATGGCGCAATCGTGGCGTCAAATCAACAATTTATTTTTCACGGTCAAGGTCCTGAGGTGCAGTTTTATTTAAGGGATTTTGTTCACAGAATTCTGTTTCAAGTGCATTCTCCTTTTAAGAGCTCATTACTCTCAGTGTGAGTACTTTTTTTATTGTCTTTTACACTAATAGGCACAGTTGTATTTTATTCAAAATTTTTTACAGGGCTTTATTTATTCCATTGCTTATCCCCGCGGGAATTGTTTCCACCTGCACGACACTGCGCTTCAACTTTTCCTACTCTTCGGTACTAACATTATTTTCTTTTCAGCGTTAAATGGAGATATTTTTAAAAAAGTTTTTCGCTTTCCGTTGCGAACCTTATTAAAGCTTTCATCATCTGCAAAAATTTGTAAAAAATTTCTTTGTCTACAAAGTTCGTTAATACGGAGGGTCACAAGGTCTTCTTCATTATCTCTTCCTTTTCTTTTCCGCCGGACTCAACACGGGGGTGTCGAGCAAAGGTCTGGTACCGGACTAGAAACACCCCTGCTCGGTTGGGCTTTGCCCCTGAAGATTCTCAACCACACGAGCCTTGGTGTCGATGTTCCTGTCTTTTTCCACCCCGATGATGTTACATCTTTTTGCTATTTCTTCTCTTGATTTTCTATACCCTCTCAGTGGTTACCTAATACATAATTCAATTGCAAATCTATTAGTCATTCAGGCGCTGCTTTTCGATTTGGGTAGCACATAGTCCCAAATTTTAGACTGTGCAGAGTTTTGTCCGCCCCTGCCCTTTTGCCAGGACCGATTGGCTGTTGACCCAACAGCCTAGTACCCGATTTAGGGTCCCTCGCTCAGGGTTACGAGTTACCCCCTTTTATTGTTTTTCTTCAGGAATTTTCCTATATTTTTTTCGAATTATTTTGATTACAAGATTTCATCGCGGAGAATGCCTATTGTTCTCGGGACATTTACTTGCAGTTCTTAGGTCTGTCATATTACCTATAATTATTCAAATTAAGCCAAGGAGGCGAGTCTCATTGGTTAAGACTAACGCGCGCTTTTTCCCAAAGGGAATATGGCGTCGCTCATTAACTTGAAGAAGGCGGAGCAGTGAAATAATAAACTTTCCGTATATTGTTTTCGCTATTGTTTAGCCTGTTCGCACCACTCAAATGTAAATTTACCGCTCTCCGAGAAAAATACGCGAGGGAAAACAAAAACTGGTTATCAAAATTTATAATTGATCCGTATTAAAGAAAGCTGAAATCGCGCGCCCTAAAATATCGCTGCGCGAGGGGAAAACGACCGTTTGGAAAGAGTTTGCTTTGTTGAACCAGACCGAAGTGATTCAAAGAAAACCAACAGAAGGGGTTGTTCTTGGAACGCTTTTGATCAAATGTCTTTGAAAATGACCAAGCGCATTCTTTGATCGCCGTGTTCGTACCGCCTGTAAAACCTCTTTATTAAACATTTGCGCAGTTTAAGAGCGGTTGATTCTCAACATATTTGTTTACTTACGCGAGTCAGTAGTGTTGTTCATTATTCACTTGTTACGCTCACAAAGCAACGAACTCAAACAAAGTTCGTTGATCGATCGATGGCCGCTCATCTTATTTGAAAAACTTTGAAAACCATGCATCGACCGCTTTTACCGCTTATCTGCGCAAAATATGAACACAGCGCGTCTACTCTTGATCGGGCGCTGGTGATGATCTCTATGTGCCTGCTTTTATCCCCCACATTTGTTTACGTTTCGTCGTGATTTTGACGTTGATTCTTTTTCCGAAACCGCCTGATACTTTCGGCTAAATTAATGATGTCCAGGCATTCTTCGCGATGTATACATTTTTCCACTTCAAGTTATGTTGATTACAAAAGTTTAATTTTTTTCAGCATCAAATTCATTTAGACATCACTAAAACATCATCATCATCATCATCATCATTTATTTGCCTTTATATTACAATAGTTAAAAAAAAAAAAAGAAATAACAAATGAAAACAAATTATCTCTAGCACTTAATTTGAGTACAGTAAAGAATCGAATAAAAAGAGAGAGCTTTGCCTTACAAAGGAATTAATTTCACAACTCAGTAAAAGACAAATTCACAACTCAATTATAAGGA
>JAHPZR010031101.1:0-10000 GCA_019787425.1 Platygyra sinensis
ACCTCAACAATTTTGCATCAAGCTCACCCACGAATGATTAGCTGGAAGCTAGCTCTGATATTTTCTTTTGTCTATGTACTCGGAGAACCGTTGGGAACATTCTAGTGCAGTCCTTTCCAGAGCAACTTTGACGCTAGTTCCAGCAATCTTGCTGACCATAAATAAGATATAACTCAGTTAAAATACAACTCAGAACTTTGCAGTTTACCCACAAGCTTTGAGCTTCTTGTTTCGTTACTTCCATTAGAAAAGGGCACGTTTTCATGAGCCTCAATGCCATTGAAAAGGGCACGTTTTCAGAGCCACAATGCGGCCGGATTCCTCTGGCACTCGGCTAACCTCATTTACTCCCATTTAACTAAACTAAAAAGCGAACTTTAAAGCGATCGTTTTTCTCTCGAAAGCAACTCGATACAGAAGGTTAGCTCAGTGAAGTTCAATATGTCCAGTTAGTTAATTAAATTATTTTAAGAATATTCTAAAATGGATTGTAATTGGTTCATTTTAGCTTGATTTATCAGAGAATGCATGCACGCTGAGGCCACTTTTACTTGTTTGGAAAGTTATGGATTCTTCATCATAAAATGTTACGAGGTCTCGACTGTGCTCTGTTCTGTTATACAGGGGAACCTCGATTTAACGAAGTCGCTCGGGACCGGCCAAATTTGTTCGCTAAATCGAGGCTTCGTTATATCGAAAACCTCGATATAACGAATTTGAGGGCAAACGACCGAATTGTTCGTTATATCAGTCGAGGTCACAGTTAATGATTGATTTGTAACACAGGTGACTTTTGCGGAAATACTATAGCGCCAATGCCTATGACATAATTATGATAAACCGTTGGGACTTCGTTAAATAGAGGTTCCACTGTAAAGCACATAGAAAGCGTTAGAGCACTCAAGAAATAAGGAGAAAACACTCTAGTCTCTTCTTTCTTCTTCACTTCTTTCGTGCTCCGCCGCTTCATGCGTGCTCTACAGCATAACAGAGCAGAGTCAAGGCCTCTTTATTTGTTAATTCTTCATGATATGCACACGATAAAAAAGCATAGCGTTCTTCTTCTCGTTGTTGTTGTTTTTCTTACATTGTTTTTCATTCAGAATCCAGAACCTACGAAGAGACTATTTCATAATTATCAACCGTAGAATTTAAGTCCACATGCCGTGCTTAAGCTCTACTAATAAAGTAACGTCATATGCTATTCTGTAAACTGAAAAAAGAACTAAGTAAATAAAAAATTCCGCACAGACGCCTCGCTGATGGTCTGGTATTAGAAGTGTCAGGAACTGACGAAAGCACGAAGGAAAAACAACATTGATTTTGCCGGTTACGGTTTAGTTTTATTTTTGCAGCTTGAGTGCTGTCGTCATTTCCACAGTGCTTCCTTTCTATAGTTTGAAAGTGCTCGAAAGCCAAGATTTTGGAAATGCTGTTTATTCGTGCAGAATGCTTTATCTTATATTAATAAATTAGATAGAAATGAAATGTGAGTAGGGAAGTGAGGAAGAATTTGGCGACGTTATTGTTATTGGAGTGTTCAAGTAGCGATGGTATTATCTAACTAGGATCAATTTTTCCCAGAGCAAGAAAGTTAGTGTATTTTTTCACAGCTTCGTTTGGATGAGCATTAGCTTGTGACTCTCAGTTTGTTGTCTACAGACAACGTATTTTGTAGCGACCGAAAGTAAATTGTGGCTCCGTGCAACCTTGGTTTTGAATTGCATTTGTGGGAATTTTGACTCGTGTCTATACTAAGTTTTGAACCCCGAAGTGGAGTTTTCACTAGGAAACTTATTGGCGGACTATTTTTGAAATCATTTAAACTAGGGGAAAAGAAGCGATGAGTCTATACATAACGCAGGATTTTTCTTTTTGCTGTGACAACCAAACTGTATTAGCTTTATTCCACTTTTGATCTACTCTTTGGTCAATATATCAGTTACTAATATAAATTAAAAGTTGATTCCAGGGGAATAATTGACAGCTATTGACGAACTCTTTCAACAGACTCATTTCAACCAAAAAAGCGACGAGAACTCTATACATAACGCAGTTGTTTTCTATTTGCTGTGACAACCAGACTGTATCAGCTTTATTCCAGTTTTGATCTACCTTTTAGTCAATATAGGAGTTACTAATGATATTTAAAAGTTAATTCCAAATGAAAGAAAAACAAGTGCGCAATGTGAATGTGTCTATTTCGGGTAATGATAATATAGTGATTTGGAGATGATGATATCGCATCAATGAAAAACAAGTGGGCAATGTGAATGTGTCTAGTTCGGGGTAATGGATAATATAGTGATTTGAAGATAATGATATCGCATCAGTATTAATTAGGATTTTGTCGGAAAAGATGGCAGGTGTAGCTAGGTAAGGAGATGACTTGAAGCAACAATGGACAAAAAGATTGAGAGTAGAGCACTCATGTTACAGTTCACTAGGAACTTTTGCCGAAGATCCAGCTAAGAAACGAAGGCAGGACTTAGCGTGAAAACCAGACTAGTCAACCGCACAATGTTTGCCACGGGCAATGACGAAAGGTGCCCCGTCATGTTGTTTAAACGATATCTGGAGGAAGCGACCAAGGAAATAAAGAAAAGCAGTCCTTTTACCTCACTGTCATCGACAAGTTGTTTTCAAGCGTTTGGTAAAAAAAGGAAGAAAAATGGGGTTAAAACACCTTTATGCTGCAGACTCCACTGCATGTTTGTGTGCATCCGGCCATGTTTACAACTTTAGACACTGCAGCTATACTTGAACGTCACTGGGAAATGCAGTTCATGGAGTAGCCAGCTCTAGTCACACAAATTTTGTTTTGCTCAAATCGACAAGCATTTTCATGCATATTTCAAGCTTTAGGTTTATTGAGATTAGGACTGTGAGACACACATTAATAAGCTGCTTAAAAAAGGGCCAATCTTTTTTTTTAATAGCGAATTATTAAAGAGGTCTAATTTAAAAAGAATTATTACGTAAGTCTTAAGTCTCCTGACAAGTAACAGCCAATGATAGTCAAACAATGCTTATTAAGTAATGATCCGAGCAAAAAACTAGGCAGGCAATTGGCAAAATCGATTAGAGGTGGGAAAGAATAATTTTTAAATTCAATTAAATCGCGCATCTGATTGGCTGATATCGAAAAATCGTAGAAAAAAGCAATAAAAAAGTGACATCAACAAATTTTTTTTTGATATGTGCCCCATCTCTCTAAAATCTATCTCCCGGTAAAATTTTAGCATTGTTCTATGCGCCAATCAAAAGTTAGCCTTTTGGCGCATCGAAATTTTGTCAGTTTAAGATATGTTAAATTTACAAATGCAACGAATTCAAATCCAAAATAAAAAGATATTCGAACGGATTCCAGTGTATCTACTTTTCAATTTGAAATTCAAATTTCAAGCTTTTTGCGTGTGGACCAATCACATACGTTGAATTTAATTTGATTCGAGTGATCAGCGCCGAAATAATAACTGCCGCTATTGCCACGGTCTATTGTTCTTTTGCCTAGTTCTTGCACGGATCATTACTTAATGTCACCAAAGAAAAACGGGTGAAAAAGGTTTCTTGGGGTTATTTTTTCGGTTTGGAAAAGGGTGAAAGACTTCTTATAGGTTTGGGAAAGGGTAAAAAGGCTTTGTAGGGTCAGCTGTAGGTTTGGAAAAAGGGTTAAAAAGGTTTTTCATGGTTAGTTTTAGGTTAAGTTTAGGCTTATAAAAAGGGCAAAAAGGTTCCCTGAGGTAAGTTTGTACTGTTGGGAAAGGGTATTTAGTATATTGAAAACGTGTAATCACCAGTGCTGTTTCATGGATGGACACGTCTGGAGGTTTACCTATGTGACTGCTTGTAAAATTAGTACATCACTTCTTGTAAACTTGCAGTGACATTTCATTTAAATAACCATTTCAGGAATGTTATGTATTGCTTTTAATAAAACGTGCATCAGTGGCTGGTTAGTCCTGACGTACTGAACACCAATATGTTTAAGGATGAATTGAATCACCACACCAATTTATGGATTTACAAATCTAGTAAAAGCTATCACAAATTGATAAAATTAATGTACCACAGTTGCCTTTTTCTAAACCTAAACTTGACCTAATAATTTCTTAAGTTTGTGATTGTGGTAAGGTAGCCATAGGTAAGAGTTTTCTATAATAAGTTTGTTGGGGTAGTCTAGTGCAGTAAGTCGTAAAGTAAACAGTTTGTGTATAAAGTTGTAGTCCTCTTTTGTCTTTGAGAGTCTCCTTATCGTATTATCTCGGTCTTGATGATGCCTGTCAAAATGTGTTGTGGGGAGAATCTGCTGAGTACATCAAGCAGAAAAGTATTTCAGAGCTCTAAAGGAAGGTGAAAAAGCTTTAGAAGGATAAACTGCCCAGCTTGCGAGAACACGGAATGAACTACAACTTTCGTAAAGTGTGTAGTCATGTATCGTTGGAGTATTGAACCCTTCCATGATCCCAGTGGTTTATAGGAAATAAGAAAACGTGGCCATAACTTTTTGGGAACATAGAACAAAAGAAATACAAAACTAGGAACATGAGAACAATAGATTTCAGATAAGGGCCGAGAAAGAATTCACTGGAGGTTAGTTTAGGGCCTGGTTTCCTGGTCCCCTTACTATACCCCAAGAGTTAAGCGCTTCCCTGCCACCAGAAGTTGCCCAATCCCTTTTGTGTATTTTCTGAGTGACCCCCTGCACGCTTTCGAAAACAATGGCATATCTCATTTGCACCCAACGAGCACTTGTCGACCAGTAATGCATAATAGACCTTATGTCCGTGGTATTTATCCGAGGAACTGAATGGGGCGATAGCCATTAGCCGAGGCACTGATGTTCTCACCACATTAATTCAGCAAAGTTTTTGCAGGTTAATTATATTTTAAACTTATATTTGAATATCTCAGAGGCATGATATGTTCTTGAAGTAGCTTACTTCTAATTCAGCCATCATCTGATTTTATTTTGACATTCACCATAGTCAATGGCTATATCTGAATGGAGAAAAATAGATTTGATCAATCAACAGCACTGGTGATTATAAGTTTTCAATATACTAAATACCCTTTCCCAACAGTACAACTTACCCCATGGAACCTTCTTGCACTTTTTCTAAACAACTAAAGAAAATGGTTTTCTTAATGATGTTGATTTTGTCCGAATTTGGTATAAAGTTAGTTCCTTTGTTGAGAAGTTCAGTAAGTTCAGATGGCAGGTTGATGGAGGTGAAATTGTGGACCTTGTTGGTAGTTGAGAGGTTTTCTTTTTCTTGGATGAGCAGATGTTGCCTAGAAAGGAGGCTTCATGTTCTAAAATAAGGGCTGTGTTCTAATTCCATAGGTTGATACGTAATTGTAGGTGTGTGAGGAAATTGTTTAGACCAGTGGTGAGGCTGATGATTCGTTTTCTGAGGTGGAATCCGTGGTTAGAAGTGATCTTTTCAAGGTGACGTATACGTCGTTGGTATTCATATTTTTCAGTTGCTTTGATATTTTATTTTTTTTAGTTACTGTTTTCATTTTCAAGATATTCGATTCCTTGTAAAGTTGCAGTAGGTGTCATTTTAGTTGAAGATTGGTCCATAACCACAGGGACCTTGGTTAAGTAAAAATTTTTGGTTATAGAATTTACACGTCAAAAAAAATTTTCGAAAGAAAAGGCAATATGAAACTGATTTGAAAAGGATATATTAAAAATAATAATAATATATAATAATAATACTTTATTTAACCACGTGTCACCTAGGAGCTGAAAGCTCGTTTAAACGTGAAAGAAACGTGAAAGAAACATATACTGTGTACAGGAATTAAAGCATCATATAATTGAAAATTCATCTTAAAAATTCAGATCCTAAGTTGATGGTCAGAAACTATTGATCTAGAAAAGGTTTTATAATAATTGAGCTGTGAAATTGGTTCCTTATAATTGAGTTGTGAATTTGTCTTTTACTGAGTTGTGAAATTAATTCCTTTGTAAGGCAAAGCTCTCTCTTTTTATTCGATTCTTTACTGTACTCAAATTAAGTGCTAGAGATAATTTGTTTTCATTTGTTATTTCTTTTTTTTTTTTTAACTATTGTAATATAAAGGCAAATAAATGATGATGATGATGATGATGATGTTTTAGTGATGTCTAAATGAATTTGATGCTGAAAAAAATTAAACTTTTGTAATCAACATAACTTGAAGTGGAAAATGTATACATCGCGAAGAATGCCTGGACATCATTAATTTAGCCGAAAGTATCAGGCGGTTTCGGAAAAAGAATCAACGTCAAAATCACGACGAAACGTAAACAAATGTGGGGGATAAAAGCAGGCACATAGAGATCATCACCAGCGCCCGATCAAGAGTAGACGCGCTGTGTTCATATTTTGCGCAGATAAGCGGTAAAAGCGGTCGATGCATGGTTTTCAAAGTTTTTCAAATAAGATGAGCGGCCATCGATCGATCAACGAACTTTGTTTGAGTTCGTTGCTTTGTGAGCGTAACAAGTGAATAATGAACAACACTACTGACTCGCGTAAGTAAACAAATATGTTGAGAATCAACCGCTCTTAAACTGCGCAAATGTTTAATAAAGAGGTTTTACAGGCGGTACGAACACGGCGATCAAAGAATGCGCTTGGTCATTTTCAAAGACATTTGATCAAAAGCGTTCCAAGAACAACCCCTTCTGTTGGTTTTCTTTGAATCACTTCGGTCTGGTTCAACAAAGCAAACTCTTTCCAAACGGTCGTTTTCCCCTCGCGCAGCGATATTTTAGGGCGCGCGATTTCAGCTTTCTTTAATACGGATCAATTATAAATTTTGATAACCAGTTTTTGTTTTCCCTCGCGTATTTTTCTCGGAGAGCGGTAAATTTACATTTGAGTGGTGCGAACAGGCTAAACAATAGCGAAAACAATATACGGAAAGTTTATTATTTCACTGCTCCGCCTTCTTCAAGTTAATGAGCGACGCCATATTCCCTTTGGGAAAAAGCGCGCGTTAGTCTTAACCAATGAGACTCGCCTCCTTGGCTTAATTTGAATAATTATAGGTAATATGACAGACCTAAGAACTGCAAGTAAATGTCCCGAGAACAATAGGCATTCTCCGCGATGAAATCTTGTAATCAAAATAATTCGAAAAAAATATAGGAAAATTCCTGAAGAAAAACAATAAAAGGGGGTAACTCGTAACCCTGAGCGAGGGACCCTAAATCGGGTACTAGGCTGTTGGGTCAACAGCCAATCGGTCCTGGCAAAAGGGCAGGGGCGGACAAAACTCTGCACAGTCTAAAATTTGGGACTATGTGCTACCCAAATCGAAAAGCAGCGCCTGAATGACTAATAGATTTGCAATTGAATTATGTATTAGGTAACCACTGAGAGGGTATAGAAAATCAAGAGAAGAAATAGCAAAAAGATGTAACATCATCGGGGTGGAAAAAGACAGGAACATCGACACCAAGGCTCGTGTGGTTGAGAATCTTCAGGGCAAAGCCCAACCGAGCAGGGGTGTTTCTAGTCCGGTACCAGACCTTTGCTCGACACCCCCGTGTTGAGTCCGGCGGAAAAGAAAAGGAAGAGATAATGAAGAAGACCTTGTGACCCTCCGTATTAACGAACTTTGTAGACAAAGAAATTTTTTACAAATTTTTGCAGATGATGAAAGCTTTAATAAGGTTCGCAACGGAAAGCGAAAAACTTTTTTAAAAATATCTCCATTTAACGCTGAAAAGAAAATAATGTTAGTACCGAAGAGTAGGAAAAGTTGAAGCGCAGTGTCGTGCAGGTGGAAACAATTCCCGCGGGGATAAGCAATGGAATAAATAAAGCCCTGTAAAAAATTTTGAATAAAATACAACTGTGCCTATTAGTGTAAAAGACAATAAAAAAAGTACTCACACTGAGAGTAATGAGCTCTTAAAAGGAGAATGCACTTGAAACAGAATTCTGTGAACAAAATCCCTTAAATAAAACTGCACCTCAGGACCTTGACCGTGAAAAATAAATTGTTGATTTGACGCCACGATTGCGCCATGATTGCGTGATTAGTAATGACGTAGGAAGCGGTGTGGTATAGTCATGAAGGGTTTCATTCTAAGAACTGGCGATGTGTGCCCCTGAGAAAACAGTTGGACTGAGGCAAGAACTTAGGCTGTGATAAAAGATTCTCTAATAGCAGTCGTGATTGACGTAATGTGTAAGGGATAAAACAAAAGCTTAGCTCGAAGGAATTGTCAACGAGGAGAGTAAAGTAATAATATATGGAAGTGAAACCGATGAATTCGATGGAACAACATAGCGCACTGGCTAACTGGTAAGTTAAAGTCTTCAAATCAATGATTTATCGTTTTAAAACGTACTAGAGTTACTGATAAATCTTAATTGTAGAAACATGGGGTAGGAAGGAAAGAAAATGCAAATCTTTCCAGTAATCGTAAGCAAAATCTTTGCCGTGGAGTAAATCTGGTATAACAAACACAAGCAAAATTCTTTCGATGTAAGGAAATATAAAATAAGCTTAAGTTTTAGTGATCGCATGTTTGGAATCCAATGAGAACATAAAGATCGGTGAAATTCTAAATGTTATGAAAATGGTGGAATAATTCACATGATTGATATCTGGAAGGTAATGATTGGTTAAGATTCGAGAGATTAATAGAGAGACCTGAAAGTGGGGAAAAGAGTATAAACATAAGTGGTGGTAAGTAGTATAAAAAATAAAAGAAATTAATATAAACTGTAAGGTGCTTAGTATGTACACCATGACCATTCAAAGAGTTGACTAGTAACTCAAAGTTGTACCCCTACTGCAAGGTACATATAAACTGTTTGTATAAAAAATCTTTTAGAGCAGTAGATATATCTGGCAAACTTTGTGGCATTTCAGGTGTAAAAGTATGGGATCACCTAATAAAAGGGTTCCCAAATCTCTACTGAAACATTGGGTGTTATATCAGGATGTGGATGCACAGGAATTGTTGTAAGCAGAAAATCAAAAATAATAAGAAAATAAAATTAAGCCAAATATTGTTAAAGAATACACTAACGTTGAGGGACCAACAAACTGCAAAGCAGCCACATCAACCACAAGGCAGTGCAACGATAGTAATAATAATAATATAAAGTAGAGATCAGCATGGAGTGGTTAGAAGAGAAAGGGGGAGGTTAAAATTAGTAATCAAAGCTAGTGATTAAAGTTAGGAGGTGGGGAATAAAGGAAATTTGTCCCAATTGACTTAGAAAAGTTGATGTGTATATGTTCGAAACCCAAAATTTTACCCAAAGGGTATCCATTTAAAACATAAAAATTATAATAAGAATAAAGAAACCCAAAAATGTAAGTTAAAAATGATTTAATGTGGTTTAAAGTAATGAAAACATTGCATGAAAATTACACACAGTATCTGAAAAAACCGATTTAAGCTGATGCTGTTTTTCCCGGGTAATGGCTGTTCAAAGCACCTGATAACAGAATGGATTCTTACATCTCAACACTGGACCACACTACAAAAAGGAATCAAGAGAGCAAGACAAATCAATTTATTAATGGCAATTTAGACTCTTAAGCTAATATTTGGTGCCATTATGATGTCTATCATGCCACTAGGCTATTTCTCAATTGTGTGGTTCCAGAAAATATCCATACCCCCCCCCCCACGGATGGTTCTTTAGTTTTTACCCCCCAACCCCTTGGAATTTCCCTCCAGAGGGTCATTTGTGGACCCCCCCCCCCCACCCCCCAGGAATTTCTTTTTTGGAGGGGGTTCTTTTTTTAAATTAATGGCATTTCTAAGTTTAAATAAATCAGAAAATAGTTCACACAACCTTTACTAATAATTTGTTGCACGCACTACTAACAACAATATTTTGTAAGATTATGGAGTGTTCACTCGAGATAAAATAGCGACGACGTTCTAACGAGCGAGTTAAGATATAGTTAAAAATTAGGTCGATAATTTTGTACCATTGTAAAACGTAACGAAAGACTTCAAAAATTGTTG
>JAHPZR010031103.1:0-2500 GCA_019787425.1 Platygyra sinensis
AGGGTCGATTATCGACATTGTTATTTCACGAAACAATTTCTACGTTGAAATGATTGCCATTGAAATTGATTGGCGGTACGGCAAAATTTAAAGAGACTTCATATTGACTCAAAACAAATACAATCATTTCTAGGTAATGATTGGGATGTTTCCTCTTAGAAAACATTAACAAAAGAAGGTTGTTCTTCTTCGAATGTTAGCGTTAGAATATTGAACTGTAAAAGAAGAAATAAGAAACTTTAATCGAAACTTGAAATCTGCTAATAAATTGAGAACGTTTGAGAGCACATGATAGGTATGTAAGCTTGTATTTTTTTATTTCAACTAATCTTCCATTAAAATTAAAATAAACCTAGTTATTGTTTCAAAAATTTATTTAAAACGATGTTGTCCAATATGGTTATTTTCACATTTTACATGGCAAACCTGGCTGTGCCGTATTTAACGTTTGCGCGACTGAAACAATAAATCATTTCTTTCAGAGACCAGCAATATTAAAAAAGCTATTCTTTACAGTAATCACTGGACAAATTTTGAAAAGGTATTCTCAGAAGTTGAAACTACGTCGTAATATTAACATTCTTTATGTTTTCTCAGCTTCCTGCTAAAAAACGCCAGGAGAAGCCGTGAATTTTGAAAATCTTTCTTTCAAAAACTTCGGTAAAATGGAAAAAGTGATTAACATGAATAATCAAGTAGTGTACGACGAGTGAAACTAGGGAAAAATTTATTGCGCACTGATCTTGTCTGGGATCGTTTTCTTGTTTCGTGTGTTCTCATAAATTTGACATAAAATAATACCAAGACAAAACAAACCATGAAACTAACCATTGTGGATTGCAAACTCGCATTCCATTTTCTTAGTATTATATAAATAACTGTTGATCGTCACCTTCAGGACCCTTTCGACTTTGTTTAGTATATGTGAAAGAATTTGATTTAAGAAAAACTGTCAAAACATATCAGTAACACGGTAGAAAATTTTACAAAAAGCATTGCTTTAAGCTGAGTTATGTGTGTCTGATTTCATCACAATATTTCCTCACTGCTATCGTTGTTCCACTGTCAGTATTTGCGCACTAAAACATCACTACGCACGTCACACTGGGATAAGCGAAATGGATGGAACGTTCTCCTTTGTGCCCAGTTCCACTCCTGCATCAGGGTCGGTGATGGATTTGGGCGAGCAGCTTACTTCTCAACATTGGATCCCCTGAACCTCTAGTAAGCTTCTAATAAAGTGTCAAGGAAGGAAGAAGCAGTCTTTCAAAATCTGTAAAAAAGGGTAAAACTCAACATATTTAACAATTATTCCATGAACGCGCGTTGGATATGAGATGATAGATAGCCAACGAGGCGCGTAGCGTCGAGTTGGCTATAATCATCTCATATCCAACAAGCGCGAGTGGAATAATTTTTTTATTAAAAACGCTCCCAATTCAAAATATAGAAACTAGACTACAATAAAAACAAAAAAGCCAAAAAAAATCACGCATACGCTCGCCATTTTTGTAGATCATGGTATAATGGCTCATATACCATGATGGCTAAGCCAATCAAAACTCTCGAATTGCATTATCCAATGATCCAGTTTTTAATAAAATTAATTATATGTTGTGAGCAATATCATGGAAGGATGGATGCATAAGTGAAGAATTTCGATTATCATTGGAATATTTTGCTATTGTACAGGCAATGGTAGACCCCTATCACGAAGTTCCGATCAGTGTGTGAACTATGCGTGTACACCATCTTTGCCATATATCATAGCATTTTACAACTGTCTGTCTTGCAAAAAAAAACCACTCGAAATAACTTGGTAGATTCAAAGTAAAATATAGATGCTTTTCAGTCAACTAAAACTCCAGAACTTTCGAAACGGTCCAAGTGGTCGGAGTTCAAAAATTGTCAAATTCATTTTCCCAGTTACGAACCATTCAACCCACAATTCACGAAACTCCAGGTTGAAAATCAAATGAAACAGAAATTCCCTGCAAGAAATTCTTCGAAAATATGCGTATAGCTTGCTTTCGAGGTTTCTACCCTTTCCGAAAATTGTGCAAAGTTCTGTTCCATCCACCACAGAAAATTCCCGGAAATGCAAACCGGACTTTCTGGGCGAGTGGAAAGGGTGCGCTTTGTCTTTCTAATGGGAAATGATTTCCCTAACGTTTAACCTTTTTGGAACAACTGCTTGTTAGAGGATGATGTCCTGAAAATACTATTGAAACATTCAAAAGACCTAAATCTAACACAGTTATACCTTCTTCCTTGACAAAGCCGTTATTGTCCAAATCAGCAAAGGCCGATATTTCCTGAACTTCTTCCTTACTTATTCTATCCCCATACCATACGTGAAGCGCTTCTTGTATTGCAGTAACTGACACGTGACCAATCTGGTCTGGGTCAAACACGTTGTAGACACAGGTCACCTCAGTTTTTTCATGTTGATCTGCTACAATCTCCTCCAGAAGCTTAACAACCTCACTGAAAGTTACTG
>JAHPZR010031103.1:7500-13434 GCA_019787425.1 Platygyra sinensis
CACGCTCGTAGAATAGAACTTTTAATGTACCATAGAAACATCTACTATCTCAGACCTGATCCTGGTGTGGTGATTATTTCCACAGTCTCCACCTCCGCTTGCTGATAACTCTGACGCACTCTTAGTGTCTGGACAAGCTTCTTCCTCACTTGAAGATCCAATGTGGTCTGCGAAAATATAACTATCATCAGAGTACAACAGATAATAGCTTATTTTGCTGATGCAATTCAGAGCGCGCACAAGGATTGCAGAAAAAAAGAACATGCCGTCAATAGAGCGATCATTTTATTTGACCAGGAGCCATAATCGGGGACGGAGACCGTAAGTCTTGGGATGCGCGTGGACCCATGATATGGGACAATTTTTCTTTTTACGATAACTGCAGAAATTCACGCGCGCTCATTGGCTAATTTTTATTGTCCATATGCGGGCATACACATGAATTTAAAATTCATGCGACGCGTCAGCAAGCGAGAGCCGGCAATTCGACAATTTGTTATCGTAAAAAACAAATTGATGTCACTTTTTAATGCGTCTGTCCTGTTATTGATAATGAATTTCGTCATAACATTGTCAAAGTAGTCTGCGGATCCACTCGGCTATCGCCTCGTGGATCCACAGCTACTTTGACAATTTGATGACGAAATTCATGATCAATAACAGGACAGACGCATAAAAAACTGACGTCAATTTGTTGAATTTTTAGAACAAATTGCGCCATCCTGACGTCATATATCCGCGCTGATCCACGCACGTGTCTTGGCCTCTCGCGTGGATGTTGTCACGTTGTGTGATGAAATTGTGAGAGTTGCGAGATCCTCTTGCCGATTTTTCACAGCAGTGGCAGGGAATAAGGCAGAGAAGAAGAAGCAGGGCTCTTCTATGTACGTTTATTCTCTGATTTAATGGAAAAGGTGTGTTTTTCAAGGTAGAGAATTTCTTTAATTTCGCGCTGTGAATGAATAAAATCCGCTCGCCGGCTAGTTGTACGCGTAAACTTTTGTGTTTGTTCTATAGAGTTCTGTAAGAACACTGTTTACTCCGGTATCGAGCTGTTAATTTGTGAGTTTGCCAAACAATGCTTAATCATAACCAAAACCTGTTTTTGATAGTTTCTTGTTGTTTCTGCTCGTTTGGCTAGTCTGCAAAAGTTTTTGTCTGACGCGTACGAGTAGTTCATTTGCATAGTGCAGCGCGTGCACTTTCAAGTCCGAGTCGGTGTTTTCAGATTGCCAAGCAAAATCGTGAAAAAGATTTGTTTCGTCATCTTTTGCGCTGAGATACTACAACAATTTTCACTAACGTTCGCCAAAAGACTACTAACATCATGTGTGTTTTTTCTTTCTTTCGCTGCGAAAATAAAATAGACAAGGAGTCTTAACTCAATCGAAATCTTTATTCGAGTTTTGATTACAAGCGTCATCGTAACTTTTCTGATTATTTCTGCTGTTTTCACATATTTTCAGCTAAGCTTTTAATATGTTCTCAAACATTAATCAACCTTAAACATTAGAGATATTATATGAGTTCGATATACGTTTCACACCAAAGTGCGAAGTCCAATTTGTCATGTTTACTAGCTGTGCAAAACACGCATCGGCGGGCGCTCTTACTCATCGACAACAGACAATTTATTGGATTTACACAAACAAAACTAGGCAGCATCTACGAACATAAACCTATTGTTACTTATTGGGCCTAAACGCTGCTATATCCAACTAGTTCTTTTTCTTCTGTGTTATGGAAAAGCTGATGGCAAGTGCGGCTCCGGAAAGTACAAAAAAGTCACCAAAATACGCTGTCAATGTCCTGAATGTCTTTGAAGGTGGAGAAAGTCACGAGTAGACTTTTAATATTTAGTCCTACGTAAATTTAAACCGATTCATTTTACAAAATAAAGATTTAATACAATGTGATAACTAACTATAAAATAAACCAACCGTTCACGTCCGACTTTAGCGTGGAGGAAGGAGAGAAAAATTCCAGTCGCACTTGAAATCATGGAGTCGGCAGAATTGTCAACCATGTTGAAACCTTTTTTACGCAGAAGCCAGAAAATTCAGTGGAAGGAAAACCATACAGTCGCAGTTTGGTCTGAATGCTCCAGAAAGTTTTGCAAATTCGGCATGGTTTAACACCATTCTCTACTTCGGAAAGAGAGGCCGTGAAAACCAACGCGAGATGAAACCCCGGTGACCTTTAGCTCAAAACAACAACAACCGGCTGAAGTACTTCATCTCAAGCGAGAGAGCGACGAAAAATCAGTCCACCTTCAAGTGCTACAGATTTTACACATTCTGTGTTTCACAGTTGTAAATTCCGAGACTGAAATACATTTCTTTCTAGTCAAGTTTATGAACAGTACGTCGGAATATATGAACCAAAAGCGCCAAGTTTTCGAGTTTTTGATCCAAGGGGCGTTACGAGAATTAAATTCACATGACAGCTTGTCAAATTTGGTCCAATCACAGTGGAAATAAAGTTAGTTAAACCAATCAAATTTACTTTGCTGCCTCACGTCAATCACGCGCATCCGCCATCAGATCATCAATGGCTTTTTTACCATCAGTTTACGAGCGGTTTATTGCGAACTGAAAATTAATGGGAGGGTTATAAAATAAATAAACCCCTTTCTGGCTTGCTGGTATGTCGGCTGATAACGTCCTTGGCTGAGAGATTGTCCTCAAAATTTCACATTTGCCCTCGAAGCTTCGCTTCTCGGCCAAATGTTCATTTTTCGGACAATCTCTCAGCCGCGGACATTATCAGCCGACATACCAGCCGCCTGAAGGGGTTTATTTACTAAATATACCCCGATTTTCAAAAGTATGAGTGCTGCGAAAAAGATTTGAGAGATAATAAACACAGTAGCCTCCATTTGGCGAGAAAATATGCTCGGATATTTGTCCGTGAACATTATCTGTTTCTCGAAGCTCACAGTTTTCCTTGAGCTGTGCTCTCGGAAAACTGGTCCCTTCTTAGAACGGATCATGTCCGAGGACAACAATGATATCCTAGCATATTTCCAGGCGCGGATCCAGGGGAGGTGAAATGGATGAATTTTCACCCCCCTTTTTCTGAGCCCCCTTCTTTCTTTTTTTTTTTCTTATCACTCAAATATTGAAATAATATTTGATTTCTCTGACATTATTACAAAAATGCACCCCCCATTTCAAAATCCTGGATCCGCCCTTGATTTCCCCGCCAAATAGAGCACTTATGTCCAGGATTGAACAAAAGTATTGTTTAATTAATACTTCATATTTGGCAGGGTTATTTGACATTTTCATATTACTTCATATTTGACAGAATTGTGTGCGTTTTGGTAACTTATTGCCAATGAGGACACTTTGTGATGCTTATCATAAGGAGTTTGAATATCATTAGTGGTCAATCCTGGACATATCTCCAAGACGGCTAAGCGAATGCATTATCCAATGATTTAATTTTTAATGAAAAAATATATATACGTTGAATACATCAGATTTATCGTTAAATCGTTCACAACGCAGTTATCTTTTCCTCATTTCAAATAGCTATATCAGGAGAAAGCATCAACAAGCTTGGGATTCAGTTAGCAGACAGGCCAGAGACCGACGACAAAGCAGGCTACCCGGGAATATATGTGGCGAATATCAAACCCGGTGGCCTGGCAGAAGGAAAACTGTTTCCCGGTGATAAGATATTAGGAGTATGATAGATATAGTTTATCAATTTACGTATGTATTTTGATTAATAACAAAAGGGAACTTGGGCGTTCGAGCCCCCGTCAGAGGGGTGTGCGGCCTGCTCAACAAAACCTTTACCCCACTTATGGCCAAACTCTGCGACTTTCTCGACCCTATTTATTGGCTTTTAAAACTAAAAACTATTCGGTAACATGCTTATGGCCTGACAGAGTCGCTGTAAACATAATTTGTGAGGAGCTTTTGCTGATGGTCTTATCTATGATGTTGATGACTGCCTTGTTCTAAAAAGCACTTTCAATCAAGACTAGGCCGGCTCGATTTCACCCGCTCTAGCGAGGGCTCATTTCCCACAGCGGCTAATAATCGAGCCTAATTCAAGACTTGACTACAAAAAGGATACCCTGTAAAAGACTAAATGGCCAAAATCGATAGCCTATTTATGACCAAAACGGCCGTAAAACCATAATCTCTGGGGCAGCCCAAAGCTATAAAGCCCATATTAGAAAGTATCTCCCAAGATTCGAAACTCGTAGCACCAAAATTATAAGAATGGTGGCCGACCAAGATCAGAAGTTCTTTATTATTTTTCAGATCAACGATTTCTACCTGGGTAAAGCTTCGCCGAAGTATGCAACGGAAGTCATACATGCTCTGAGACAAGCTGAAGGACATCTGAAGTTTTCCGTCAAGAGAGCTCAGATAAGAGAGGTAGTTTATAGACAAAGTTAAGTTGCCTTGTTTAACATTATGTCGACTAGTTGTAGACTTAAAATAGCCTTTACGAAGTGCTACGAAAAGAATATCAGACAAACTCTAAGCTCAAAGCTCATCAATTTGTAAAGTTGATAACAGTTCGTTCAGTTCTGACCTAAAATTCTTGCAGTGACAAGAGCTTGAAAGTGCTGCCCCTCGCCTGAATGCGGCCTCGCGTGCAACATTTTCAAGTCCTCGCTTCCCACCGTGGTTTCCCGCTATACGGACCTCCCAGCCAGGAAATATCATATCTGTATTTATTCGTTTTACATCTAGTAATATTCATCGAACAAATAATCAAAGGACCTCTGATATTTTTAGCAAAGGGTGAACGAGGCCTTTTCGATGTATTGCGATGATGAAGACACGGGAAAGAAGGTGCTTTTCAATAAAGACCATATGGAAGGTATGATTTTTAACACAAAATACTGCTGTCGGTTTCCCTTTAATAAACTCATTTTGATAATTGCCCATAGTCATGCTGACCTCGATATTCTTCAAGCAAGATTTCAACAACGTGAGAGAAAACCATCTTCATGTTGTATGTTCAGGGCGGAATTATCAAGTAACCGTTGTTGTTTCTTCTAATTTCTTTGCAGTGTTCGAAGAAGCATTTTCCATGTTTGATGTGAACGCCTCTGGAAAGATACAATTTAAGTTTTTGTTCCCACTGCTTCGAAATCTAGGCTACAACATTCACAAGGCAGAGGCATGGGACTACTTGAATGAACTTGAGTTAGCAGGTAAAGTGACGAGGAACGGTGACCTTGCCATAATGATAATGTTAATGCTAATGCTAATGCTAATGCTAATGCTAATGCTAATGTTAATGATAATGTTAATGATGATGATGATGAACATGGTGAAGATGATGATGATGGTAATGATAATGATAACTATAAAGAAGAGTACTATCCATCCGGGTAGTTTCCTCAGACGGGTATTAGGGGCAGATAGTGTCTCTCGGCCAATGAGCGCCAACACGTTTCGTGATCAATTTAAACCAATAAGAATCAGAGAAAATTAGCAATGAGCTGTATTATTATTATGATGATTATTATCATCATTATCATCATTATTATCATTATCATCATCATCATCATCATTATCATTATCATTGTCGTTGTCGTTGTCGTTGTCGTTGTCGTTGTCGTTGTCGTTGTCGTTGTCGTTGTCGTTGTCGTTGTCGTTGTCGTTGTCGTTGTCGTTGTCGTTGTCGTTGTCGTTGTCGTTGTCGTTGTCGTTGTCGTTGTCGTTGTCGTTGTCGTTGTCGTTGTCGTTGTCGTTGTCGTGGTCGTTGTCGTTGTCGTTGTCGTTGTCGTTGTCGTTGTCGTTGTCGTTGTCGTTGTCGTTGTCGTTGTCGTTGTCGTTGTCGTTGTCGTTGTCGTTGTCGTTGTCGTTGTCGTTGTCGTTGTCGTTGTCGTTATCGCTATCGTTATCATAATCATTAAATCTGTTATTGCAAGAGCCATAATAGGGCTCTTGGTTATTG
>JAHPZR010031105.1:0-16200 GCA_019787425.1 Platygyra sinensis
AACCTTAAAACTCTCGAATCGTCTCGTTTTTCCCTAATATATAAATATCTGGAATCTCTAAAACATTGCAATTGTCTTGTAATATCAAGTAATTTAATTTCGAGGGCGTACAATGCAATGTCAGAAAAGTGCTTTGTAAATAAAATGGTTAAGCTTCTCAGATGGCTGAATTTCAGCAACCAAGTCTACGGATTAAACAAGTTTTTAGTCTAATGATGGAAAGCGTTGCAACAGCTTTACAAAGTCGCCAAAAATGCAAAGATTTAAACTTGGTTGAATTTCATTTATATAAGTAGTTCAGTGCAGCAGTCACCTTCACCTAAATCCTGGCACCAAAGTGGTGAATGCATAAGGCCATTAGTAGCAGTTTACACTAAAATCGTCTGTAACAGCAAAATATTCTGTGGGATTGTGATATAGGACCTAAGTAATGTTGCGTGCTATCTTTAATGCTGTACGATTCTGGAAATGGGTGTTTAAATTTAAAATAAAACATACGTTTATCAACTTCTTTGGCCAGTCAGAACGTGGGAAGTATCCCTGTTATTTTAAAAAACAGTCGATTTCAACCTCTGGCGTAGTTCTCAATGCTATAAAATAACGATAACTTGCTGATCCATGGCCAATCAGGACTCGTTTTAATTTCTCAATTCGCGCTAAACAAGACTCACATTATGCTAGTGGTATCTTGTAGATCAGAATCACCTTCAGGCAACAGACGGGGTAACGTGTTTAATTCTCTATGGAGGTCACTTCACCCTGTTTGCATAAGGAAGGAAATTTGGCGAGTTGATCTATTACATAGTCATAACAGTTTTTCTTGGATAATTCTCTCAGATTAAGGGAGTAACGTGCAATGAGTAACATTAACTGGTTATTTTCCTGTTCTTACAGAGACGTTCCGCATCAGCCTCGTACTTGGGTCTGGCATTGAAATCCAAGATGGCCGCCACAAGGCATTATCCTCTTCGACGTATCTCGCCGAAGTTTGAATAAAAGCGACATTTTAATTTTTGAGTGGAATATAACTCCGTAACAAGACTGATTAATACAATAGGAAAGGAGTAACAAGTTTTCAGTAACCATGTGATTAGTCTGTAATAAGTGATGAAGACCTTACAAGACCATTACATCTCAAACAGAAAGGTGATGAGATTAACGAAAAACATCAACCTAGCTAGGACATACTGTCTTAGTGAAATTTAAAATTCTCAGAGCTAACATCAACGGAAATGAGTGGCAATAAGAAGGGAGAATTGGCATTTTGATCTTAGGCCTAGACTCAAGATCACTAACAAAAGGATGGAGAAAAATAACTTTTTCCCTGGACGTTTTTGCAAAGTCTGTACCATTAAAATCAGCTAAGTTAATATGTGGCTGATTTACATGCTAAAAAGTTGTCGATGGTAGAGCGGTTAGCATCATCCTCCTCGAGCAATCTTTTATGTAGCGTTTATATCAGAAGCGCTGGCCATTCTGACCGCACCCGGCAGAAATTGGCCAACATGGGAGTTTGCTCTTTTTCTCCATGTCTCTATTTGTCGCTACTTGTCGAAATATTTTGCACAAATGTACAGAGCCCAGTATGGATCCGCCATGTTGGTGTACCTCTAAGGGACACCAACATGGGGACCGGAAAATAGTGTAAAAATCTGGAACTTTCTTCAGGTATCTAGACCACTTATTATCTAAATTGATCGAGCGTGCATTTAAATAAGCATTTTTCCTAATACTTAAACTTCTTAAAAGGCTAAAAGTCCCAAGATAAGTTTATATATATATTGAGAAACACGTTCACAGCTTTATGTCACACACCGCCATAACTCTGCAATTCAAAACGTGCCTGTTTGTAGACGAAGCAAGTTATTAAGCTGAAAAGTTGTTAACAGATATAAATTTAAACCCTCTCATACCTGGCTCTATAGTTTTAGATTTTAGAAAATGATGACGTCACGTGCAACCCAGCAATAGTTAAGTCTTTGAAAAACAGGTCACAAATCGCATAATGGCCCACTCGTTAAAAATGGGACACACTTGCAAAAATTTTTCAAACTTGGAAAATGGGGTCACATTTACAAAAAAATGGGTCACAGTTGAAAAAAAATAGGTCACACTTGGAAAAGTGGGTCACAGTTAACAAAATGGGTCACGCTTGGAAAAGTGGGTCACACTAGGAAAAGGGGGTCACACTCACAAAAATGGGTCACACATGAAAAAATTGATCAAACCACAGGCGTCCCAAACTCACGATTCGAGGAATCGATCAAATATTAATGATTTATGTACGCGTATCGAGTGAGACGTGACTGACTTACGTGTGTGGTGTTGTGTTACATATTGGGCCGTTGAGAATTTGAATGCTCTACAAGGCATTGCATGGAATTTAAAATAACGAAGGATAAAATCGCACAATGAAATAAAATGTTACTTTTTTGGAATAAAACTAAGTAAATGAACTCACCTTGCCTTATTTCTGTTGTCCATTTGGCCTATTTCGTCGTTTTTGGGGGGTTTTCAGGTGTTTGTCTTAGCTTTCTATAGACGAAGTCAAGGCTGGACACTGCTGTTTCGAAAGACCTGATCCGAGAGGCCGTTTTCTCGCCGAAATTCGAATCCGCTGTTCGATTTTTCCCTCCAACGCAAAGAAGGATAGTCCATTGGTCCTCTTATCCGGTCGGCTTGGAAAAATCTTCAAACTTTCCGCTCCAATTCAAACAATTATTGCTTCACTGCTGGAAGTTTCAACTGTTCAACGCACCGTGTGACCATCCAACATACTACGCCACAGTTTGAAATCAACATTAGCGGCCGCTCCTTCGTGACAAATGTGACTTACCAGACGGGTGCACAGTCTGGGGAGAGAATTGTATTTTAACGGAAATTTTGGACTGTGCATCCGTCTGGTAAGTCACATTTGTCACGAAGGAGCGGCCGCTAATGTTGATTTCAAACTGTGGCGTAGTATGTTGGATGGTCACACGGTGCGTTGAACAGTTGAAACCTCCAGCAGTGAAGCAATAATTGTTTGAATTGGAGCGGAAAGTTTGAAGATTTTTCCAAGCCGACCGGATAAGAGGACCAATGGACTATCCTTCTTTGCGTTGGAGGGAAAAATCGAACAGCGAATTCGAATTTCGGCGAGAAAACGGCCTCTCGGATCAGGTCTTTCGAAACAGCAGTGTCCAGCCTTGACTTCGTCTATAGAAAGCTAAGACAAACACCTGAAAACCCCCCAAAAACGACGAAATAGGCCAAATGGACAACAGAAATAAGGCAAGGTGAGTTCATTTACTTAGTTTTATTCCAAAAAAGTAACATTTTATTTCATTGTGCGATTTTATCCTTCGTTATTTTAAATTCCATACAATGCCTTGTAGAGCATTCAAATTCTCAACGGCCCAATATGTAACACAACACCACACACGTAAGTCAGTCACGTCTCACTCGATACGCGTACATAAATCATTAATATTTGATCGACTCCTCGAATCTTGAGTTTGGGACGCCTGTGATCAAACTTGCCAAAATGGGTCACACTTGGATAAATGGGCCACACTTTGGAAAATGTGTCACACTTGGGAAAATGGGACACGTTTGAAAAAATGGGTCACACTTGAATAAATTGCTCGAACTTGCCAAAATGGGTCACACTTGGTAAAATGGGTAAAACTCGGAAAAACGGGTCAAGTTGGAAAAATGGGTCACACTTAAAACATTGGTCAAACATGTTCAAATGGGTCACACTTGGAAAAATGGGTGACACTTGGAAAAGTAGGTCACACTTACAAAAGTGGCGGTTACTTGCAAAGATGGGTCACTCTTGAAAAAATGGGTCACACTTGGAAAAATGGGTCACACTGAAACATGGGTCACACTTGCATACCGCAAATGGTTTACACTTGCAAAAATGTGTCACACTTGGAAAAATGGGTCTGACTTGAAAAAATGGGTCACACTTGGAAAAATGGGTCTTACTTGGAATAGTGGGTCGCACTTGGGAAAATGGGTCGCACTTGGAACAGGGAATCACACTTGGAAAATGGGTGACGTTTTGAAAAATGGGTCACATTTGAAAAAATTGGTCAAACTTGCCAAAATGGGTCACACTTTGTAAAATGAATCAAACTCGGAAAAATGGGTCACAGTTAGAAAACTAGGTCACAGTTGACAGAATGGGTCACGCTTGGAAAAGTGGGTCACACTTGCAAAAATGGGCCACTCTTGAAAAAATAGGTCACACTTGGACAAATGGTTCAAACGAGGAAAAATGGGTCACACTTGGGAAAATATGTCACACTTGCAAAAATATGTCACACTTGGGAAAAATATGTCACACTTGCAAAAATTGGTCACGCTTAGATAAGTGAGTCACACTTGGAAAAAATAGGTCACACTTGCAAAAATGGGTCACGCTTGAAAAATGGGTCACACATTAAAAAATTGGTTATCCTTTCAAAATTGGTTTACACTTGAAGAAGTGGGTCAAACCTGAAAAGATGGGTCACACTTGGAAAAGTGCATCACAACTTGGATAAGTGAGTCACACTTGGAAAATTTCTCAAACTTAAAAAAAATAGGCCACACTTGGAAAGAAGGGTAACACGTTAAAAAATGGGTCATCCTCAAGTTGCAAAAATGGGTCGCTCTTGGAAAAACCTGTTTCACTCTGAAAAATAAGTCACGCATCGAAAAATGAAAAAAAATGGGTCACATGTTTTATCATAGTGTAATACACGGCTTTGGCTTCATTATTTCTTAGTTAACCCAGCAGTCGGTCTGTATAGGAGAAGCTTGACCGAGGTCGTGAGTACGGACCGAATGCAGTGACAAACCGACTGCTCGGTTAAGCGCGGGTTCACATGAAAACACACCATTTTTCAAAATATTTTTAATTTTCAACCATATGGCAAACTGTTCATCATTTGTTAAGGGACCAAGTCAAGTCAAGTCAAGTCAAGTCAAGTCAATTTTTATTTAACTCACAGAGAATATTTTTTTAATTAATAAAAATTAGTGCTTTAAAATATGAAATCGAAAGATTGGGAAGGGAAAGAAAATGTCAATTGTAGGTTTATTTGCGGAGTTAGGAACACCTAAATAGTTTCGTGGAACTATAACCGAGTAGTTGACCCAAAACAAGAATATGAGTAGAAGGAATTTAGATGCAAAATAGTTGTTTTAGATAAAAAGTATTACTTCATTAATTAAATAGTAGTCAAGATAATTTAATCGTAAAACATTAGGAATCAAAAATAGCACTATAACCATCAATCACAGAAATCTGGATATGTCGACGAAAACTGGAAAACGGCTTGATTTTCTTAACATCATTAGATAAAGAATTCCAAAGTTTTGGACCAGTGTAACTGCGAGAACAAATGCCGTATTGTGTGATATGAACAGATTTAACAAACAGATTAACAATCTGTGATTGATGTATAATATAAGAAGATTATGAAAAAAGCATTTTTTGTACCCTAGAACTGTATTGTAACCTGACACCAGCTCATTAATCTGCCTCCGCTGGAATAATTGAATAATTAAGAGGCTGTCTCTCTAAGAACCACCCACTCAATTTCGCTTAAAAAATAATTTTGCCTGAAACTCTGGGAACTGAAAGACTTTACCAAGAATAAAGTAAAACAAGATTTCTTTTGATTCGAAATGATTTTCTAATCGCGTCGGGAGCCATTTAATATTGCGCCTCGTCAGGGTCCGTCGCGCCCTTCTCCAAAACCATAAAATTGGCATTTTTCGTGACGCCGTAAAATATTTCATTCGCAACATCTTGTATTGAGTCTTATATCATTTTGCTCATAAACCTTTCTAGTTTTCCGAGATACTAACCAGTTTTTGTCTCAATTTAAGTGGCAAGACAAAATGGCCCGATTTATACTGAAGACGGATGATCCATCTGGACGGGTCATCCGTGGAGAAGGATCATCCGTCTAGTATAAATACGGGAAAGACTATGAGACGAACTATCAGTGTGTCGTATGCCTCGTCCCGCTTTTTATACCGTTTTTATAGTTTATTGTAAAGGGCAGCTGGCTTCTTGTAACGAGGTGTAGTCTTCGTGGCTAGTTCGTCTTATTCCCGCATTTATACACAGCGACGGATCATCCGTCTTGACGAGCTATCCACGATGATTCGTCTGACAAGACGGATTATCGCGATAGCTCGTCTGGATGAATGATCCATCTGCTTGCCCGTATTTATACACAGACGGATTATCGGACGAGCTATCGTTCTTTGCCCAAGCTCGTCCTAGACGGATTATCCGTCCTCCAGTATAAATCGGGCCAATCAAGCTACACTGAAGCTAACTAAAAATGGAAACAAACGGTTACATATTTAAAAATGATACAAGAAAATTTGTGACATAATGGTTAATAAAAATAGAAAAATAGTAAAGTGACGTTAGAAGTTGGTTATAAAAATAGTAGAAATATAACGGATTAAATAAACGGATTAACCTTACTTAAAGTACATACCCCTTTGTGTGCGGACCTCCGTGGAACAGCATCGCACCGGTACCTCTTCCAGCGAAACTATACGGAGTGATCCTTAAGCCTTCAAAGCTTGATTTTTCTCCTTGATACCAGGCTGGTTAGTTTGTTATCTGATTCTTGAAGAAATCCAGCTCTGAAAACGATGTTTCGATAGGGTATTTTAGCCCAAAATGTGGCCATAGAGTCGAGCTTTGTTCGCTTCCAAGAATCTCGATGTAGCTGTGCTCAAGTTTCAAGTCGAAGGCTTACCAATTTACTGGAACTGCTAGTAAACTGATACAACAACGTGAAGCTTTGGAAAGTGACTGAAGTTGGAAATAGAACCAAGGTTCGAAGCAGGTAAGCTGTAGTTATAATAAAATCTGCTCGGATAGGGTCGATTTTGATATGGGCTTAAATATCGGAAATGCTCTTACATGTGCTGATACAAACGGCCATAACTTTTGAAATACTGAAATCGTAAAGTAAGTAAGTAAGTAAGTAAAAACTTTATTTAGGTGTCAAAAACCTTGTAGCCTGGGTGATACCCATACTAATTAGGGGACACAACAAAAAAAGAATGCTAACCAGTAATAAAAGTAACAAATATGTGGTGTTAAAAAATGATCGCTTATTAAAATCTCTAAAATCGTACAGGGTTTTTGCATATTTTTGCCGATAAAGGACTACACTTTGCAGCTGTGTAGACTAGAGGTTTCAGCTAGGTCCCAAATTTTAAAAATTAGCTTCTAAATGAAGGCTATTTGCCAGCCATCGTTCGATGGCGAATAGTAGTGTTCAGTAATATGCTTGATTGGCCCGATTTATACTGGAGACGGATAATCCGTCTAGGACGAGCTTGGGCAAAGAACGATAGCTCGTCCGATAATCCGTCTGTGTATAAATACGGGCAAGCAGATGGATCAATTCATCCAGACGAGCTATCGCGATAATCCGTCTTGTCAGACGAATCATCGTGGATAGCTCGTCAAGACGGATGATCCGTCCGCTGTGTATAAATGCGGGAATAAGACGAACTAGCCACGAAGACTACCACCTCGTTACAAGAAGCCAGCTGCCCTTTACAATAAACTATAAAAACGGTATAAAAGCGGGACGAGGCATACGACACACTGATAGTTCGTCTCATAGTCTTTCCCGTATTTATACTAGACGGATGATCCTTCTCCACGGATGGACCCGTCCAGATGGATCATCCGTCTTCAGTATAAATCGGGCCATTTTGTCTTGCCACTTAAATTGAGACCAAAAACTGGTTAGTATCTCGGAAAAACTAGAAAGGTTTATGAGCAAAATGATATAAGACTCAATACAAGATGTTGCGAATGAAATATTTTACGGCGTCACGAAAAATGCCAATTTTATGGTTTTGGAGAAGGGCGCGACGGACCCTGACGAGGCGCAATATTAAATGGCTCCCGACGCGATTAGAAAATCATTTCGAATCAAAAGAAATCTTGTTTTACTTTATTCTTGGTAAAGTCTTTTCAGTTCCCAGAGTTTTCAGGCAAAATTATTTTTTAAGCGAAATTGAGTGGGTGGTTCTTAGAGAGACAGCCTCTTAATTATTCAATTATTCCAGCGGAGGCAGATTAATGAGCTGGTGTCAGGTTACAATACAGTTCTAGGGTACAAAAAATGCTTTTTTCATAATCTTCTTATATTATACATCAATCACAGATTGTTAATCTGTTTGTTAAATCTGTTCATATCACACAATACGGCATTTGTTCTCGCAGTTACACTGGTCCAAAACTTTGGAATTCTTTATCTAATGATGTTAAGAAAATCAAGCCGTTTTCCAGTTTTCGTCGACATATCCAGATTTCTGTGATTGATGGTTATAGTGCTATTTTTGATTCCTAATGTTTTACGATTAAATTATCTTGACTACTATTTAATTAATGAAGTAATACTTTTTATCTAAAACAACTATTTTGCATCTAAATTCCTTCTACTCATATTCTTGTTTTGGGTCAACTACTCGGTTATAGTTCCACGAAACTATTTAGGTGTTCCTAACTCCGCAAATAAACCTACAATTGACATTTTCTTTCCCTTCCCAATCTTTCGATTTCATATTTTAAAGCACTAATTTTTATTAATTAAAAAAATATTCTCTGTGAGTTAAATAAAAATTGACTTGACTTGACTTGACTTGACTTGACTTGGTCCCTTAACAAATGATGAACAGTTTGCCATATGGTTGAAAATTAAAAATATTTTGAAAAATGGTGTGTTTTCATGTGAACCCGCGCTTAAACCGAGCAGTCGGTTTGTCACTGCATTCGGTCCGTACTCACGACCTCGGTCAAGCTTCTCCTATACAGACCGACTGCTGGGTTAACTAAGAAATAATGAAGCCAAAGCCGTGTATTACACTATGATAAAACATGTGGACCCATTTTTTTTCATTTTTTCGATGCGTGGACTTATTTTTCAGAGTGAAACAGGTTTTTCCAAGAGCGACCCATTTTTGCAACTTGAGGATGACCCATTTTTTAACGTGTTACCCTTCTTTCCAAGTGTGGCCTATTTTTTTTAAGTTTGAGAAATTTTCCAAGTGTGACTCACTTATCCAAGTTGTGATGCACTTTTCCAAGTGTGACCCATCTTTTCAGGTTTGACCCACTTCTTCAAGTGTAAACCAATTTTGAAAGGATAACCAATTTTTTAATGTGTGACCCATTTTTCAAGCGTGACCCATTTTTGCAAGTGTGGACCTATTTTTTCCAAGTGTGGACTCACTTATCTAAGCGTGACCAATTTTTGCAAGTGTGACATATTTTCCCAAGTGTGACATATTTTTGCAAGTGTGACATATTTTCCCAAGTGTGACCCATTTTTCCTCGTTTGAACCATTTGTCCAAGTGTGACCTATTTTTTCAAGAGTGGGCCCATTTTTGCAAGTGTGACCCACTTTTCCAAGCGTGACCCATTCTGTCAACTGTGACCTAGTTTTCTAACTGTGACCCATTTTTCCGAGTTTGATTCATTTTACAAAGTGTGACCCATTTTGGCAAGTTTGACCAATTTTTTCAAATGTGACCCATTTTTCAAAACGTCACCCATTTTCCAAGTGTGATTCCCTGTTCCAAGTGCGACCCATTTTCCCAAGTGCGACCCACTATTCCAAGTAAGACCCATTTTTCCAAGTGTGACCCATTTTTTCAAGTCAGACCCATTTTTCCAAGTGTGACACATTTTTGCAAGTGTAAACCATTTGCGGTATGCAAGTGTGACCCATGTTTCAGTGTGACCCATTTTTCCAAGTGTGACCCATTTTTTCAAGAGTGACCCATCTTTGCAAGTAACCGCCACTTTTGTAAGTGTGACCTACTTTTCCAAGTGTCACCCATTTTTCCAAGTGTGACCCATTTGAACATGTTTGACCAATGTTTTAAGTGTGACCCATTTTTCCAACTTGACCCGTTTTTCCGAGTTTTACCCATTTTACCAAGTGTGACCCATTTTGGCAAGTTCGAGCAATTTATTCAAGTGTGACCCATTTTTTCAAACGTGTCCCATTTTCCCAAGTGTGACACATTTTCCAAAGTGTGGCCCATTTATCCAAGTGTGACCCATTTTGGCAAGTTTGATCACAGGCGTCCCAAACTCAAGATTCGAGGAGTCGATCAAATATTAATGATTTATGTACGCGTATCGAGTGAGACGTGACTGACTTACGTGTGTGGTGTTGTGTTACATATTGGGCCGTTGAGAATTTGAATGCTCTACAAGGCATTGTATGGAATTTAAAATAACGAAGGATAAAATCGCACAATGAAATAAAATGTTACTTTTTTGGAATAAAACTAAGTAAATGAACTCACCTTGCCTTATTTCTGTTGTCCATTTGGCCTATTTCGTCGTTTTTGGGGGGTTTTCAGGTGTTTGTCTTAGCTTTCTATAGACGAAGTCAAGGCTGGACACTGCTGTTTCGAAAGACCTGATCCGAGAGGCCGTTTTCTCGCCGAAATTCGAATTCGCTGTTCGATTTTTCCCTCCAACGCAAAGAAGGATAGTCCATTGGTCCTCTTATCCGGTCGGCTTGGAAAAATCTTCAAACTTTCCGCTCCAATTCAAACAATTATTGCTTCACTGCTGGAGGTTTCAACTGTTCAACGCACCGTGTGACCATCCAACATACTACGCCACAGTTTGAAATCAACATTAGCGGCCGCTCCTTCGTGACAAATGTGACTTACCAGACGGATGCACAGTCCAAAATTTCCGTTAAAATACAATTCTCTCCCCAGACTGTGCACCCGTCTGGTAAGTCACATTTGTCACGAAGGAGCGGCCGCTAATGTTGATTTCAAACTGTGGCGTAGTATGTTGGATGGTCACACGGTGCGTTGAACAGTTGAAACTTCCAGCAGTGAAGCAATAATTGTTTGAATTGGAGCGGAAAGTTTGAAGATTTTTCCAAGCCGACCGGATAAGAGGACCAATGGACTATCCTTCTTTGCGTTGGAGGGAAAAATCGAACAGCGGATTCGAATTTCGGCGAGAAAACGGCCTCTCGGATCAGGTCTTTCGAAACAGCAGTGTCCAGCCTTGACTTCGTCTATAGAAAGCTAAGACAAACACCTGAAAACCCCCCAAAAACGACGAAATAGGCCAAATGGACAACAGAAATAAGGCAAGGTGAGTTCATTTACTTAGTTTTATTCCAAAAAAGTAACATTTTATTTCATTGTGCGATTTTATCCTTCGTTATTTTAAATTCCATGCAATGCCTTGTAGAGCATTCAAATTCTCAACGGCCCAATATGTAACACAACACCACACACGTAAGTCAGTCACGTCTCACTCGATACGCGTACATAAATCATTAATATTTGATCGATTCCTCGAATCGTGAGTTTGGGACGCCTGTGGTTTGATCAATTTTTTCATGTGTGACCCATTTTTGTGAGTGTGACCCCCTTTTCCTAGTGTGACCCACTTTTCCAAGCGTGACCCATTTTGTTAACTGTGACCCACTTTTCCAAGTGTGACCTATTTTTTTTCAACTGTGACCCATTTTTTTGTAAATGTGACCCCATTTTCCAAGTTTGAAAAATTTTTGCAAGTGTGTCCCATTTTTAACGAGTGGGCCATTATGCGATTTGTGACCTGTTTTTCAAAGACTTAACTATTGCTGGGTTGCACGTGACGTCATCATTTTCTAAAATCTAAAACTATAGAGCCAGGTATGAGAGGGTTTAAATTTATATCTGTTAACAACTTTTCAGCTTAATAACTTGCTTCGTCTACAAACAGGCACGTTTTGAATTGCAGAGTTATGGCGGTGTGTGACATAAAGCTGTGAACGTGTTTCTCAATATATATATAAACTTATCTTGGGACTTTTAGCCTTTTAAGAAGTTTAAGTATTAGGAAAAATGCTTATTTAAATGCACGCTCGATCAATTTAGATAATAAGTGGTCTAGATACCTGAAGAAAGTTCCAGATTTTTACACTATTTTCCGGTCCCCATGTTGGTGTCCCTTAGAGGTACACCAACATGGCGGATCCATACTGGGCTCTGTACATTTGTGCAAAATATTTCGACAAGTAGCGACAAATAGAGACATGGAGAAAAAGAGCAAACTCCCATGTTGGCCAATTTCTGCCGGGTGCGGTCAGAATGGCCAGCGCTTCTGATATAAACGCTACATAAAAGATTGCTCGAGGAGGATGATGCTAACCGCTCTACCATCGACAACTTTTTAGCATGTAAATCAGCCACATATTAACTTAGCTGATTTTAATGGTACAGACTTTGCAAAAACGTCCAGGGAAAAAGTTATTTTTCTCCATCCTTTTGTTAGTGATCTTGAGTCTAGGCCTAAGATCAAAATGCCAATTCTCCCTTCTTATTGCCACTCATTTCCGTTGATGTTAGCTCTGAGAATTTTAAATTTCACTAAGACAGTATGTCCTAGCTAGGTTGATGTTTTTCGTTAATCTCATCACCTTTCTGTTTGAGATGTAATGGTCTTGTAAGGTCTTCATCACTTATTACAGACTAATCACATGGTTACTGAAAACTTGTTACTCCTTTCCTATTGTATTAATCAGTCTTGTTACGGAGTTATATTCCACTCAAAAATTAAAATGTCGCTTTTATTCAAACTTCGGCGAGATACGTCGAAGAGGATAATGCCTTGTGGCGGCCATCTTGGATTTCAATGCCAGACCCAAGTACGAGGCTGATGCGGAACGTCTCTGTAAGAACAGGAAAATAACCAGTTAATGTTACTCATTGCACGTTACTCCCTTAATCTGAGAGAATTATCCAAGAAAAACTGTTATGACTATGTAATAGATCAACTCGCCAAATTTCCTTCCTTATGCAAACAGGGTGAAGTGACCTCCATAGAGAATTAAACACGTTACCCCGTCTGTTGCCTGAAGGTGATTCTGATCTACAAGATACCACTAGCATAATGTGAGTCTTGTTTAGCGCGAATTGAGAAATTAAAACGAGTCCTGATTGGCCATGGATCAGCAAGTTATCGTTATTTTATAGCATTGAGAACTACGCCAGAGGTTGAAATCGACTGTTTTTTAAAATAACAGGGATACTTCCCACGTTCTGACTGGCCAAAGAAGTTGATAAACGTATGTTTTATTTTAAATTTAAACACCCATTTCCAGAATCGTACAGCATTAAAGATAGCACGCAACATTACTTAGGTCCTATATCACAATCCCACAGAATATTTTGCTGTTACAGACGATTTTAGTGTAAACTGCTACTAATGGCCTTATGCATTCACCACTTTGGTGCCAGGATTTAGGTGAAGGTGACTGCTGCACTGAACTACTTATATAAATGAAATTCAACCAAGTTTAAATCTTTGCATTTTTGGCGACTTTGTAAAGCTGTTGCAACGCTTTCCATCATTAGACTAAAAACTTGTTTAATCCGTAGACTTGGTTGCTGAAATTCAGCCATCTGAGAAGCTTAACCATTTTATTTACAAAGCACTTTTCTGACATTGCATTGTACGCCCTCGAAATTAAATTACTTGATATTACAAGACAATTGCAATGTTTTAGAGATTCCAGATATTTATATATTAGGGAAAAACGAGACGATTCGAGAGTTTTAAGGTTGGTAGAATGAATGATTTGTCTTCGCAGCAAGGCTCTCAAACCTGCGTGATACTTCAGTTCAGTGCCTGGAATAAAGTTATTTTAACGGATTTTTAATCTTTGTAATCTTATTTCAAATGAAAGAATATTTACCCCAATGACTATCTAATGATTCTTGTTAACCTGTCGCTTATACTTCGAACGTTAAAATATCAGCGAGATCAAATAACCAACTCTTGACGTGATGTTTTATTTTTAGGGCCTTATCTTCAAATAGTTGAAGCAATGTTTCAAATTAGAATTGGCACAACTGAATCTTGCTATGGCATAATTGAACCCTGCTAATTCTAATAAAATGCAAGTTAAAGGGTCTTAAAGGATACTAGCTTCAAAAGGGCAGGAGTTATAAAACTATTATTAATTAAGAATACTTACCCTTATTTTCCAAACTCAAATGCCACGTTATCTCCAATCAGCATAAATGGTGCCCACTGCTTCACTTCAGGCCAGCCATTACATCTCATCCATTCCATGGCCTGGTGAAGACATTCACTGCTACTCTCACCACAAACAAGATGCTCGTAGAAACAACTCATAAACTGCTCTGTTGCTTCATCATCTAGTTTCCACAATGCCACCAACACTGAACGTGCACCGGACGCTAAGAACGCTCGAGAAATTCCAATAACTCCCTCGGCTCTGATCTTCCCACGTCCACTGTGACAACAGCTAAGTACAACAAGTTTGGCTCGAAGTTCAGCTTCTAAAATGTCAGACATCGTCAACAGGTAATCTTGTTCTTTGGGAAACTTGCCAGTAGAGCGTACTGGTGAAAGGACAATTTCTCCTCTTTCGGCATCACCATGTGCGGCAAAATGTATCAGACCTGCTGACTGTAGCATTCCAAGTACCGCCTGCTTGGTTGCTTCTTCTCCCAACAAGGGCTGAACGCCCAGAAGTAGTCCAATCATCTCTGCTTCCCTCCTCGCAAAAGGCAATGGTTTGAAGGTTTTACGACGACCCTTGAAACGCACCATACCAACCTCAGGATCACCGACTATCAGAACACCACACTGACTGTGATAGTCTGCAGGACTGTCTTGGATGCATTTGAGAGTAGTCAAGGAAGGAACAATGCGAATCCTAAACGACTCTGATAAGTACTTTCCGCTGTCATCAAGTAAAGCTGGAAATGGAACATGGTACAAGCAGGAATCAGGGACAATGATGATCTCGGGCTCCTCTAGTAAGTCGGCCACAGGAGCAATGATGATATTGTAGAGTAAAGTTAGACTCAGTTTGGTATCATCCTCATCGCTTGATCGTCTCAGGGAGGCAAGCTCTTCTTCTTTAGAGAAATCTGGTTTCGACTCAATGTCATTCAAAGATCGATCTTCGCAATCCTCCTGGGGTAAAATAACAAGGCTGCGGAAGCTTGCAGCAAAAAATTCATTCAGGCTGCCGGAGAATCTGGCAGGGATATCACTTTCATGCACCGTTACTGTTCGAAAATACATAGTTCCGCTTGTTTTCAGAATCCACAAAAACATTTTCTTACCATGATTATAAATGTACAGACAAGAGCAGTTGCTTTCTTGTTTCACAGTATTCTCTATGCCAGTCCAAAACTGTGGATCAGCTGCTGATATTTGCCTTTCAACAGAGTACCGTGTTTCCATCAGGTCTGCCAAGGCCCTAGCGCGTGACAGCTCTACAACATAAAGGGCTTTTTTAGGATCGTTCCCCGAAGAAACAAACAAGGCAGCAAGATTCCGATAAGGAATGCTAAGTTTATCTGAAAACGATATTTTAAAATGATCGTTGTCTCTTAGAAAAGCACGCAGACTTTCGCTTTTTTCCAGACTCAATTCTGCATAGTCAAATGCTTCCTGGATCTTCTTTTGGGTTAACATCACGTCTGTAAGTGAATTAAGAGAGGCAAACTCTGTGTCAAGGTCTCCAATAACTTGACTGATTGAAAGCGCCTTCTTAAGATAGCTTTCAGCAATGACAGGTTCACCAATAGAATAAAGCGACGCTCCTAAGTTCAGGTAAACTGCTGCTTCTCCTGCCCTGTCACCAATTTCTTTTGTTATCACAAGTCCTTTCTGAAAGTATTGTATAGCTTTGGTATATTCACCAAGAGATTCAAACAGAGTTCCTAAGTTTCCGTAACAGCTTACTTGACCTGCTCTGTCATCAATTTCAACTGTGATTGCAAGTGCTTTGTCTAGATTTTCTTTAGCTTTCTCGTATTTACCCAGAGATATAAACACAGTTCCCAAGTTGACGTAGTCTGTTGCTTCTCCATTTTTGTCACCAATTTCACCTCTGATCGCAAGTGCTTTATCGTAATATTGCTTAGCTTCGTCATAGTCAACAGCACGTTGAAAAACAGTTCCTAAGTTTCCGTAACAGGCTGCTTCTCCTTTCTTGTCACCAATTTCTATCTTGATTGCAAGTGCTCTCTCAATATATTCTATGGCTTTGTCATATTCTCCTAGTGATTGAAAGTTAACCCCTAAATTCCCGTAATCTGCCGCTTCTCCTTCTTTGTCACCAATTTCAATTCTGATCGCAAGTGCTTTCTCGAGATAT
>JAHPZR010031106.1:5000-30000 GCA_019787425.1 Platygyra sinensis
GGAGACACATTTTAGCTGTGATACTGTTGACCGTGAGCTGTGATTAGCTATACTTAGCTCACTGCTGTGCCCTGAAACGGACAGGAACATTCGCATCGGAAGGCATGTTGGTTGTGAAAAGCTTAGTTTACCGTTTTTAAGAAGAGATGTTTTGATATTTCATTCCTGACATTAATGAGTGTGCCAACAGTTGTTTTGACACTGGGAAAAGTTGAATTTTTTAAATAAATTAATCTCAGAAACATTTTGTTTATTGGGTTTGTTACATTCGAGATAAAGCAATAGTTCTCTTCTTACCAAGACCAAGTTTGTGCATGGTTTAGTCTCGCTCGACTGCCGACTGAGACTGCTCGAAAATTATTTCTGTATCATTTTCTAAAAGAAACGGCTTTATCTTTCGTTTCCTGGCTTCTCAAACCTGTTCAATGCCTCGTCAAGACTTTTTTCTACCTTATCTTTTGCCCAGTCACGTAAAATATTATCCTAATTCTCAAAACTTCCCGCCACGTTAAAACGGCAGAGGGAAAAAGTTTGTAATGATGACGTCAATCGTGCATCTGTCCTTTAATAGATCATAGGCTAGAACCAATCAAAATGCGAGAATAACTTGAGTTACATTGAACATCAGCAGTAAATAATTTAGGTTTAAAGTTTGTTTCGTAAAATGTGTGATTTAATAAATAAAGTTTATATTTATCATCATGCGGTTTTTTTTTTTTTTTTGCTTTATCAATATGCAGATTAACAAAATTTGCATGCGTGTTTAAAATCAATTCAAACACGGCGTGTTTTGAACTCGCTTTTCAATGGGTTTCTAAACCCATCCACCTGACCAGATTAAGATGCTCTGGTTCGGTAAGAGCTGCATGAATAATTAATGAGTTTCAATGAGAATGGTACTTTACACTATATAGGGCTTAAGTGGTATTATCTTTTTATAGGGCTCACAGAGGAGGACGAAATGAACAATCTAGACTACGTTTTTCAAGTCATCTGTGCTGGCTTGGCTATTGCAATTTTCCTTTTAAACACCGGTCGGGGTGTAAAAGCCATCGAGGTCTGCAAAGAATGTTTGATTTTCCTAAATTATAAGGTGCTGAGAAAAAAGGAGGAGCAGTTTGTTTATTTAGTTAGGATTGCTATCTATGGAATAATCTTCAAAGCGTATTGTCTCATCCCTGATTACACAAATGCCATAAAACACGGGAATCAACTTCTTGACATTTACCACGCGCGTGGAAAAACAGGCGAAGATGAAGGCATCCTATCGTTAACACTAGCCATGATCTATGAAAAACTTTTTAAATACGCAGAGGCAGGAAAACTTTATGAGAAAGCCATCAGTATCACGAAAGAAATCGGTGACAGAGAAGGGGAAGCGGCCGCTTACGGAAACTTAGGAGTCGTGTGTTCATCTCTTGGTGAATACGTTAAAGCTAAAGAATATCTTTGGAAAGCACTTGCGATTACAATTGAAATTGGTGACAGAGCAAGAGAAGCAAACTGTTACGGAAACTTAGGAACTGTGTTTTTATCTCTTGGTGAGTATGGCAAAGCTAAAGAATATCTCGAGAAAGCACTGGATATCAGAATTGAAATTGGTGACAGAGAAGGAGAAGCGGCAGATTACGGGAACCTAGGAACTCTTTTTGAGTCTCTTGGTGAATATGACAAAGCTAAGGAATATCTCGAGAAAGCTCTTGCGATCAGAATTGAAACTGGTGACAAAAATGGAGAAGCGGCAGATTACGGAAACTTAGGAACTGTATTTAAGTCTCGTGGTGAATATGACAAAGCAATGAAATACCTGAAGAAAGCACTTGCGATCAGAATTAAAATTGGTGACAGAAAAGGAGAAGCGGCAGATTATGGGAACTTGGGAACTGTATTTCAGTCTCGTGGTGAATATGACAAAGCTAAGGAATATCTCGAGAAAGCACTGGAGATCAGAATTAAAATTGGTGACAGAGAAGGAGAAGCGGCAGATTACGGGAACTTAGGAACTGTATTTCAGTCTCGTGGTGAATATGACAAAGCAATGAAATACCTCAAGAAAGCACTTGCTATCAAAATTGAAATTGGTGACAAAAAAGGAGAAGCGACAGATTACGGAAACTTAGGAACTGTGTTTAAGTCTCGAGGTGAATATGACAAAGCTAAGGAATATCTCGAGAAAGCACTGGAGATCAGAATTAAAATTGGTGACAGAGAAGGAGAAGCGGCAGATTACGGGAACTTAGGAACTGTATTTCAGTCTCGTGGTGAATATGACAAAGCAATGAAATACCACAAGAAAGCACTTGCGATCAGAATTGAAATTGGTGACAAAAAAGGAGAAGCGGCAGATTACGGAAACTTAGGAACTGTGTTTAAGTCTCGTGGTGAATATGACAAAGCTAAGGAATATCTCGAGAAAGCACTGGAGATCAGAATTGAAATTGGTGACAAAAAGGAGAAGCGGCAGATTACGGGAACTTAGGAACTGTGTTTAAGTCTCGTGGTGAATATGACAAAGCTAAGGAATATCTCGAGAAAGCACTTGCGATCAGAATTAAAATTGGTGACAGAGAAGGAGAAGCGGCAGATTACGGGAACTTAGGAACTGTATTTCAGTATCGTGGTGAATATGACAAAGCTAAGGAATATCTCAAAAAAGCACTGGAGATCAGAATTAAAATTGATGACAGAGAAGGAGAAGCGGCAGATTACGGGAACTTAGGAACTGTCTTTCAGTCTCGTGGTGAATATGACAAAGCTAAGGAATGTCTCGAGAAAGCACTGGAGATCAGAATTAAAATTGGTGACAGAGAAGGAGAAGCGGCAGATTACGGGAACTTAGGATCTGTATTTGAGTCTCGTGGTGAATATGACAAAGCTAAGGAATATATCGAGAAAGCACTGGAGATCAGAATTAAAATTGGTGACAGAGAAGGAGAAGCGGCAGATTACGGGAACTTAGGAACTGTATTTCAGTCTCGTGGTGAATATGACAAAGCAATGAAATACCTCAAGAAAGCACTTGCGATCAGAATTGAAATTGGTGACAAAAAAGGAGAAGCGACAGATTACGGGAACTTAGGAACTGTGTTTAAGTCTCGAGGTGAATATGACAAAGCTAAGGAATATCTCGAGAAAGCACTGGAGATCAGAATTAAAATTGGTGACATAGAAGGAGAAGCGGCAGATTACGGGAACTTAGGATCTGTATTTGAGTCTCGTGGTGAATATGACAAAGCTAAGGAATATATCGAGAAAGCACTGGAGATCAGAATTAAAATTGGTGACAGAGAAGGAGAAGCGGCAGATTACGGGAACTTAGGAACTGTATTTCAGTCTCGTGGTGAATATGACAAAGCAATGAACTACCACAAGAAAGCACTTGCGATCAGAATTGAAATTGGTGACAAAAAAGGAGAAGCGGCAGATTACGGAAACTTAGGAACTGTGTTTAAGTCTCGTGGTGAATATGACAAAGCTAAGGAATATATCGAGAAAGCACTTGCGATCAGAATTGAAATTGGTGACAAAGAAGGAGAAGCGGCAGATTACGGGAACTTAGGAACTGTATTTCAGTCTCGTGGTGAATATGACAAAGCAATGAACTACCACAAGAAAGCACTTGCGATCAGAATTGAAATTGGTGACAAAAAAGGAGAAGCGGCAGATTACGGAAACTTAGGAACTGTGTTTAAGTCTCGTGGTGAATATGACAAAGCTAAGGAATATCTCGAGAAAGCACTTGCGATCAGAATTGACATTGGTGACAAAAAAGGAGAAGCGGCAGATTACGGGAACTTAGGAACTGTGTTTAAGTCTCGTGGTGAATATGACAAAGCTAAGGAATATATCGAGAAAGCACTTGCGATCAGAATTGAAATTGGTGACAAAGAAGGAGAAGCGGCAGATTACGGGAACTTAGGAACTGTATTTCAGTCTCGTGGTGAATATGACAAAGCCATAGAATATATTGAGAGAGCACTTGCAATCAAGATAGAAATTGGTGACAAGAAAGGGGAAGCAGCCTGTTACGGAAACTTAGGATCTGTGTTTCAACGTGCTGGTGACTATGACAAAGCTAAGCAATATTACGATAAAGCACTTGCGATCAGAGGTGAAATTGGTGACAAAAATGGAGAAGCAACAGACTACGTCAACTTAGGAACTGTGTTTATATCTCTTGGTAAATACGAGAAAGCTAAAGAAAATCTAGACAAAGCACTTGCAATCACAGTTGAAATTGATGACAGAGCAGGTCAAGTAAGCTGTTACGCAAACTTAGGAACTCTGTTTGAATCTCTTGGTGAATATACCAAAGCTATACAATACTTTCAGAAAGGACTTGTGATAACAAAAGAAATTGGTGATAGCGCAGGAGAAGCAGCAGTTTACCTGAACTTAGGAGCGTCGTTTTATTCTATTGGTGAACCTGTCATTGCTGAAAGCTATCTTAAGCAGGCACTTTCAATCAGTCAAGTTATTGGAGACCTTGACAAAGAGTTTGCCTGTCTTAATTCACTTACAGACGTGATGTTAAACCAAAATAAGATCCAGGAAGCATTTGACTATGCAGAATTGAGTCTGGAAAAAAGCGAACGTCTGCGTGCTTTTCTAAGAGACAACGATCATTTTAAAATATCGTTTTCAGATAAACTTAGCATTCCTTATCGGAATCTTGCTGCCTTGTTTGTTTCTTCGGGGAACGATCCTAAAAAAGCCCTTTATGTTGTAGAGCTGTCACGCGCTAGGGCCTTGGCAGACCTGATGGAAACACGGTACTCTGTTGAAAGGCAAATATCAGCAGCTGATCCACAGTTTTGGACTGGCATAGAGAATACTGTGAAACAAGAAAGCAACTGCTCTTGTCTGTACATTTATAATCATGGTAGGAAAATGTTTTTGTGGATTCTGAAAACAAGCGGAACTATGTATTTTCGAACAATAACGGTGCATGAAAGTGATATCCCTGCCAGATTCTCCGGCAGCCTGAATGAATTTTTTGCTGCAAGCTTCCGCAGCTTTGGTATTTTACCCCAGGAGGATTGCGAAGATCGATCTTTAAATGACATTGAGTCGAAACCAGATTTCTCTCAAGAAGAAGAGCTTGCCTCCCTGAGACGATCAAGCGATGAGGATGATACCAAACTGAGTCTAACTTTACTCTACAATATCATCATTGCTCCTGTGGCCGACTTACTAGAGGAGCCCGAGATCATCATTGTCCCTGATTCCTGCTTGTACCATGTTCCATTTCCAGCTTTACTTGATGACAGTGGAAAGTACTTATCAGACAAGTTTAGGATTCGCATTGTTCCTTCTTTGACTACTCTCAAATGCATCCAGGACAGTCCTGCAGACTATCACAGTCAGCATGGTGTTCTGATAGTCGGTGATCCTGAGGTTGGTATGGTGCGTTTCAAGGGTCGTCGTAAAACCTTCAAACCATTGCCTTTTGCGAGGAGGGAAGCAGAGATGATTGGACTACTTCTGGGCGTTCAGCCCTTGTTGGGAGAAGAAGCAACCAAGCAGGCGGTACTTGGAATGCTACAGTCAGCAGGTCTGATACATTTTGCCGCACATGGTGATGCCGAAAGAGGAGAAATTGTCCTTTCACCAGTACGCTCTACTGGCAAGTTTCCCAAAGAACAAGATTACCTGTTGACGATGTCTGACATTTTAGAAGCTGAACTTCGAGCCAAGCTTGTTGTACTTAGCTGTTGTCACAGTGGACGTGGGAAGATCAGAGCCGAGGGAGTTATTGGAATTTCTCGAGCGTTCTTAGCGTCCGGTGCACGTTCAGTGTTAGTGGCATTGTGGAAACTAGATGATGAAGCAACAGAGCAGTTTATGAGTCGTTTCTACAAGCATCTTGTTTGTGGTGAGAGTAGCAGTGAATCTCTTCACCAGGCCATGGAATGGATGAGATGTAATGGCTGGCCTGAAGTGAGGCAGTGGGCACCATTTATGCTGATTGGAGATAACGTTGCATTTGAGTTTGGAAAATAAGGGTAAGTATTCTTAATTAATAACAGTTTTATGACACCTGCCCTTTTGAAGCTAGTATCCTTTAAGACCCTTTAACTTGCATTTTATTAGAATTAGCAGGGTTCAATTATGCCCTAGCAAGATTCACTTGTGCCAATTCTGTTTGAAACATTGATTCAACCATTTGAAGATAACGGCCAGGCCTAAAAATAAAACATCACGTCAAGAGTTGGTTATTTGATCTCGCTGATATTTTAACGCTCGAAGTATAAGCGACAGGTTAACAAGTATCATTAGATAGTCATTGGGGTAAATATTCTTTCATTTGAAATAAGAATACAAAGATTAAAAATCCGTTAAAATAACTTTATTCTAGGCACTGAACTAAGTATCACGCAGGTTTGAGAGCCTTGCTGCGAAGACAAATCATTCATTCTACCAACCTTAAAGTGCACCTAACCCCATTTTTTTTTCTCGCTAAAACGAATCTACTTGTTATTTGAAATACTTCTACGAAAAAGTTTTTTGATTCGGATAAATCCTCAATTTTCTGTGTTCCGACGAAATCTCGAAAATAGCTCCAAAACACCGCCATTTTGTTGCACGACCGAGTCTGAGGAGAATGGGTCCAGCAGCTGGTGTGACGTCTACCCAGGGAAGATCGAATATCTCCCATCCTCTCATTTCCTTGAGGATGATGCAAAACACTGATTCGAAAAGTGCGCAGAAATGCCTTCCAGAGGTGCTATCGGCTTTGGCAGCAATATCCCAGATTTAAAGAAAGATATACTATACAATTTAATAGCGATGATCGGTCAATGGTACAATAAAAACGTAAACGATGGTTGATTTTGTCGAATTATCGAACAAGCGAACTATCTCTGTGAGAACCATTGAAGAACTCTTAGTAGAATTTGTTCCGCAGACTTTCAAACGCTATTTTCAAAATTTTCTGCTGAAAGCCAACCAGCAATTTGTAGAGATACTAACGAAAACCTATATCTTCCAATCCCACAGTATTTATAACTGTTTGTCGTTCGGTAACATGTTCTGAACTACATTTATTAAGCCGATGCAAATAAATACATACTATCGGATACGCGCGTGACAATGCTATATAATGCAATTAAAGTGCAAGTGCATATGATTAAATACCAAGGTGCAAGTGAATGTGCAGATGATTATCACATAGTATAACACCTTTCCCCTTTTGGAAGACGAAATCCTTAACGAAGTGGCCATTGTATTGTAAACTTAAATGAAGTGTTCATTGTTAAGTGTCCATAAGAAAGTCACTTATGTGATTTAAAAGTCACGGTGATTAAAGTGTTCAGTTCATAAGAAAGTCTTTGAATCTTGAGGGAAGTCTACGTTCTCTTATTGAACGGCGAAGTGGCGGTGTAGATTCTTGTTCCACTAGCTGATCCGTTCCCTCCATTGGCTCACTTTCAGATGGTAGGGATGCTGTTTCAAATCGGTCCAATCTTCCATAATTGTTGTCGACTGGTTCTGCGTTTGCCTCTCTGATTTGTGCGTGGTTTCGCCGGACTGGCCCCATTGCTGTGCTCACAAGGCAGGACCTTGGGGCAGGTCTTCCAATTACCTCCCCATAGATCCAGGGTTGGTGTTTGTTCATAGGCCCAGGTTTCACGTACACTTTGTTTCCTTTTGAGAACTCTGTAAGCGGCGCCTCCTCCTCCACTTTGTGTCTAGCTTTCCATGTATCCAATATACAAGCAGCCCGTTCGCAAAGAGGTCTTCCCCGTCGTCGCTTGAAATATTTAGGGAGCTTAAGCACGCGCGTTTTTGAGACGCGGACGGCAACCGGAAGTAAGCTATTTTCACTTTTAACTAGCCCTCACATAGCCACAGCCACATTGCTAAGTATCTTTTCTCCATTAGAGATGAGTAGTATAGAAAGCTGTAAGGCAACACGGTCCTAGCCCGCAAAATGTTCTCTTCCAGTTGCCGTCCGCGTCTCAAAAACATTCGTGCTTAAGCTCCCTAGTATGTAAAGTGCTCTTAAAGCTCCAAGCAGTGATTTCACACGGTTGTCGAGCGTGCTCGATCGAAGTTTACTTCGGAGTCTTTCGAATCGAAACTTGACTCTGACTCCAGTGATGAAAAAGAAATGATTGTTAAACAAAATTCGGACGTTTTAGTCCCAAGATATATTGGAAATATTAATTTTGCTTTCCATTTTCTTGAGCAAATACAGAGAGCAGACTGAGGCGCCATTGTGTTTGGTTCCTGGGTAGACGTCATCAGCAACCGCCGCCCCAGACTCCCTAAATCTCGGTCGTGCAACACTTCAAGCGCGACTTTGAGGGCATAGAAAATCGAGGATTCAAGCAAATTCAAAACTTTTTGCGCCCAAATGCTTCGAATAGCAAGTAGATTCGATTAAGCGAAAAAACATTGTTGGGGTTAGGAGCACTTTAAAACTCTCGAATCGTTTCGTTTTTTCCTAATCTATAAATATCTGGAATCTCTAAAACATTGTAATTGCCTTGTAATATCAAGTAATTTAATTTCGAGGGCGACAATGCAATGTCAGAAAAGTGCTTTGTAAATGAAATGGTTAAGCGTCTGATGGCTGTATTTCAGCAGCCAAGTCTACGGATTAAACAAGTTTTTAGTCTAATGATGGAAAGCGTCGCGACAGCTTTACAAAGTCGCCAAAAATGCAAAGATTTGAACTTGGTTGAATTTCATTTATATAAGTAGTTCAGTGCAACAGTCACCTTCACCTAAATCCAGGCGCCAAAGTGGGGAATGCATAAGGCCATTAGTAGCAGTTTACACTTAAATCGTCTGTAACAGCGAAATATTCTGTGGGATTGTGATATAAGACTTAAGTAATGTTGCGTCCTATATTTAATGCTGTCAGATTCTGGAAATGGGTGTTTAACGTTAAAATAAAACACATTTGTCAACTTCATTGCCCAGTGAGAACGCGTGTAGTATCCCTGTTGTTTTAAAACAGTCGATTTCAACCGCTGGCTTAGTTCTCACTGCTATAAAATAACGATAACTTGCTGATCCATGGCCAATCAGAACTCGTTTTAATTTCTCAATTCGCGCTAAACAAGACTCACACTATGCTAGTGCATGGTATCTTGTAGATCAGAATCACCTTCATACAACAGACGGGGTAACGTGTTTAATTCTCTATGGAGGTCACTTCACCCTGTTTGCATAAGGAAGGAAATTTGGCGAGTTGATCTATTACATAGTCATAACAGTTTTTCTTGGACAATTCTCTCCAATGAAGGGAGTAACGTGCAATGAGTAACATTAACTGGTTATTTTCCTGTTCTTACAGAGACGTTCCGCATCAGCCTCGTACTTGGGTCTGGCATTGAAATCCAAGATGGCCGCCACAAAGCATTATCCTCTTCGACGTATCTCGCCGAAGTTTGAATCAAAGCGACATTTTTATTTTTGAGTGGAATATAACTCCGTAACAAGACTTATTAATACAATAGGAAAGGAGTAACAAGTTTTCAGTAACCATATGATTAGTCTGTAATAAGTGATGAAGACCTTACAAGACCATTCCATCTCAAACAGAAAGGTGATGAGATTAACGAAAAACATCAACTAGGACATACTGTCTTACTGAAACTTAAAATTCTCAGAGCTAACATCAACGGAAATGAGTGGCAATAAGAAGGGAGAATTGACATTTTGATCTTAGGCCTAGACTTAAGATCACTAGCAAAAGGAAGGAGCAAAATAACTTTTTCCCTGGACGTTTTTGGAAAGTCTGTACCATTAAAATCAGCTAAATTAATATGTGGCTGATTTACATGCTAAAACGTTGTCGATGGTAGAGCGGTTAGCATCATCCTCCTCGAGCAATCTTTTATGTAGCGTTTATATCAGAAGAGTTGGCCATTCTGACCGCACCCGGCAGAAATTGGCCAACAGGAGTTTGCTCATTCTCTCCATGTCTCTATTTGTCGCTACTTGTCGAAATATTTTGTACAAATGTACAGAGCCCAGTATTGATCCGCCATGTTGGTGTACCTCTAAGGGACACCAATATGGGGGCCGGAAAATAGTGTAAAAATCTGGAACTTTCTTTAGCTATCTAGACCACTTATTATCTAAATTGATCGAGCGTACATTTAAATAAGCATTTTTCCTTACTTAAACTTCTTAAAAGGCTAAAAGTCCGAAGATAAGTTAATATATATCGAGAAACACGTTCACAGCTTTATGTCACGCACCGCCATAACTCTGAAATTTAAAACGTGCCTGTTTCTAGACGAAGCAAGTTATTAAGCTGAAAAGTTGTTAACAGATATAGATTTAAACCCTCTCATACCTGGCTCTATAGTTTTGGATTTTAGAAAATGATGACGTCACGTGCAACCCAACAATAGTTAAAGTGCCCCTGTGACAAAAAATTAATTATTTTTTTTCTTTGGATTTCAAAACAATGTTAACTAAACACTAAGTGACCCAAGTTTTAATCCTTGATTTAAAAAAGGCACCTGTTTGTTTTAACTGGAACTTTCCTATTTAATGATCCGCCATTACTAAATTTAAGTTCTTGAGAGAGCTGGATCGAGGAGAAAATGACGTCAAAGGCTCACTAGTTTAAGAATGCAATGCGTGTGTACGCTGCAGAATTAATATGCAGCACGGGAGTTTTGGGCTTTCACACTTTTAAACTCGCACTTTGCATACATAATAAGCTGCGTTCACTCGCTGAAATTTTAAGCTGGTGAGCCTTTGACATCACTTTTCCCGAATCCAACCCTCTGAGGTCAAATCGGTCAGGTTTGAACGTGAGTAATGGCGGATCGTGAAATCCAAAACTTACACTCAAAGTAAACAGCCTTTGGATAAAAATGAAAGGTCAGAATTTTGCCAGTCAAGTGTTAAGCAGACACACTTTCAGAATCGCAAGAAAAAAGGAAGTGAAATTTTGATCACAGGGACACTTTAAGTCTTTGAAAAACAGGTCACAAATCGCATAATGGCCCACTCGTTAAAAATGGGACACACTTGCAAAAATTTTTCAAACTTGGAAAATGGGGTCGCATTTGAAAAACATGGGTCACAGTTGAAAAAAATAGGTCAGACTTGGAAAAGTGGGTCACAGTTAACAAAATGGGTCACGCTTGGAAAAGTGGGTCACACTAGGAAAAGGGGGTCACACTCACAAAAATGGGTCACACATGAAAAAATTGATCAAACTTGCCAAAATGGGCCACACTTGGTAAAATTGATCGATTTCGGAAGAATGAGTCACACTTGGAAAAATGGATCACATTTGAAAAGTGGGTCGCACTTGAAAAAATTGGTCAAATTTGCCAAAGTGGGTCACACTTGGATAAATGGGCCACACTTTGGAAAATGGGTAATACTTGCAAAATGGTTAACACTTAGAAAAAATTAGTCACACTTGGGAAAATGGGACACGTTTGAATAAATGGGTCACACTTGAATTAATTGCTCGAACTTGCCAAAATGAGTCACACTTGGTAAAATGGGTTAAACTCGGAAAAATGGATCACACTTGAAAAATTGGGTCACACTTGCAAAAATGGGTCACGCTTCAAAAAGTGAGTCCCGCTTGGAAAAAAGGTCAAGTTAGAAAAATGGGTCACACTTTAAAAAAGTTGGTCAAACATGCTCAAATGGGTCACACTTGGAAAAATGGGTGACACTTGGAAAAGTAGGTCACACTTACAAAAGTGGCGGTTACTTGCAAAAATGGGTCACTCTTGAAAAAATGGGTCACACTTGGAAAAATGGGTCACACTGAAAAATGGGTCACACGTTAAAAAATGAGTCACACTTGCATACCGCAAATGGTTTACACTTGCAAAAATGTGTCACACTTGGAAAAATGGGTCTCACTTGAAAAAATGAGTCACACTTGAAAAAGTGGGTCTTTATACTTGGAATAGTGGGTCGCACTTGGAATAATGGGTCACACAAGGAATAGAGAATCACACTTGGAAAATGGGTGACGTTTTGAAAAATGGGTCACATTTGAAAAAATTGGTCAAACTTGCCAAAATGGGTCACACTTTGTAAAATGAATCAAACTCGGAAAAGTGGGTCACAGTTGACAGAATGGGTCACGCTTGGAAAAGTGGGTCATACTTGGAAAAATGGGCCACTCTTGAAAAAATAGGTCACACTTGGACAAATGGTTCAAACGAGGAAAAATAGGTCACACTTGGGAAAATATGTCACACTTGCAACAAGAAGCTATTTCTCAGAAAGAAATAGTGTTTCGTTTCCGGAAAGATATTCAGGCTCAGAAAGGCTCGTGTTTTGATATCTTGTGCATGAGAAGACCCGGGGTGAGAGGGATTTGTGCTAATGCACTGCTTTGTGATTCGCTCAGTTGCCAGAGCTTGGGCTTTTCGTCGAGGCGGGATATAGTACTGAAACTATGGTAGAAAAGGAAGAACCATAAATTAATTCAAGTTTTCTACACATTCCCCCACTTCGAAACGTATTTATTTGTGATACTTTCCTGTAACTCTGCCCAACGAGAGAGGGGTGCTCCCTGATATGGGTATAGGTATGTCCAGCCTGAGAGGGTATGTTTTTTTTTAGACATTTAGGTCAGAAATAGAGTATCGAATTTGGTCATTTCGGGCTCAAACTGAGCATGGTTTTTGCATTTTAGTCTTGAATTTGGTATGTTCAGTCTTTATAAAAGAAGCTAGTTTTTCATCATTATCGATAAGACCAGGAATAAGACAAGGCTGAAAAATCGCAGATATTGGTCTTAATTAAGCAGGGTAAATGCTTCGGGAAGCGGCCGCACGGCCCCGCCAATTTTTCATAAATTTAAAAGTATTGTGTGTGAGGCTAAATAGAATTTGACGCATAATTTTTCCATTTCTGTGGCAGGCAGTACTTGATTCGAATGCCTACTGCGGCACTCTTCGTTTTGTTGTCGTTGATGCAATATATTTTTCTTTTCAAAACGACGTGTTAAGTGTGGCGAGAGTTATGCAAATTATTTACACAGTCCACCTTCAGTTTATATAAGAAGCCAAAATACAATTGCTATCGGTGTTTTTATGGAAACCAGCTTAGCCACGGTCAAAACAAAAAGTTTGTTATTTCTAAAAGCTTATAACAGGACGCGTTCCACAAGAAGTGAAGTTTCTCAAATTGTGGCGGAACATTTGACAAATTTAATTAAATCTATAAAAGTCGACACCTTTTCAGAAAGCCATATTGTACCTCTTTTACAATTTAGCAAGGTTAATTAAAATACAATTTGATGAATTAGTTACCTTGCACAGTATATCGTTTCTGTCAGTAGTATCGTCCAAGCGTTCCAAGTGCGTGTGCTTTTCTCGTAAGCATCCACAGAAAATAGGCGGGATTGTTATTCCTGACAAGTCCAATTTGACCAAAGTTATGTCGCCGTTGTGACCTTAATCACATTTAAATCAAGCAAGAAAATAGGTATCTTCGTTTCTTTAGAATCACATCGTTCCAGTCTGACTTTAAACATTTAAGCCTCCAGTTATTTCTGCCTTTATGATATCTTAAGTTCCTTTTGTTTCCGTGACTCGAAATTAAATTGAGTTTCAACAGGATATTTTTGCTGCGCATGTTTATCTTGTGAATTACAAGCGTTACATAACTCTCATGCTCTGTCAATAAATCACTCTAAAACGAAAAACAGTGCAATTTCTTTGCTGAACTAAACAAAACTAACGGCTTCAATCGGCTTAAAATATCTCATTGGGGGTCAAATCGCGTGGTGTGGCGGCGTCTCTTCCTCGAAAATATATTTCCCTTTTACTATTACTGCGATTTGAAGCCCATTTTGTAGTTTCCTTGTGTAATAAACTGATAAAGAGAGTTTCAATCGATAATTCCCCATTTCGTACAAGGCAACAATTGAAATGTTGCATTTCGATGCACAGAATTTTGGCGGGAATTTTGCCGCCGTATTTACATCTACAATTACGAACTTTACTCTGATTGGATATTACCTCTACTATGTAAATAGTTCACCCCTGAACTGAAAACAATACCGTTTCGTTTCTGAGGAAACGAAACAAAAATGGGTCACACTTGGGAAAATATGTCACACTTGGGAAAATATGTCACACTTGGGAAAATATGTCACACTTGCAAAATGGGTCACACTTAGATAAATGAGTCACACTTGGAAAATAGGTCACACTTGCAAAAATGGGTCACGCTTGAAAAATGGGTCACACATTAAAAAATTGGCTATCCTTTCAAAATTGGTTTACACTTGAAGAAGTGGGGCAAACTTGAAAAGTTGGGTCACACTTGGAAAAGTGCATCACAACTTCGATAATTGAGTCACACTTGGAAAATTTTTCAAACTTAAAAAAGATGGGCCACACTTAGAAAGACGGGTTACACGTTAAAAATGGGTCATCCTCAAGTTGCAAAAATGGGTCGCTCTTGGAAAAACCTGTTTCACTCTGAAAAATAAGTCACACATCGAAAAATGAAAAAATGGGTCACATGTTTTATCATAGTGTAATACACGGCTTTGGCTTCTTTATTTCTTACTTAACCCAGCAGTCGGTCTATATAGGGGAAGCTTGACCGAGGTCGTGGGTACGGACCGAATGCAGTGACAGACCGACTGCTCGGTTAAGCGCGGGTTCACATGAAAACACACCATTTTTCAAAATATTTTCATGACTAAGGTTTAATTTTAAACCAGATGGCAAACTGTTCATCATTTGTTAAGGGACCAAATCAAGTCAAGTCAAGTGAAGTCAATTTTTATTTAAACTCATACAGAATATTTTTTTTAATTAATAAAAATTAGTGCTTTAAAATATGAAATCGAGAGATTGGGAACGGGAAGAAATTGTCAATTGTAGGTTTATTTGCAGAGTTCGTACCCTGGGTTCCAGAGGATATTTTTTTCTGATCGATATTTCGCGGCGAAGCCGCGTTAACGAGGCGCAAAGCGCCGAGGAGAAAAAAATAACCTCTGGTCACAGGAGCACGCAACCTCATTTCCATGCGAGAAATCAGTTCAGAAATTGAACTGGGTCACCGATTGAATACTCCCATCTCCGCTGTTCGATGTAGCCAATCAGGGCCATTGTTATATTTTTAATTCCCTGCGGACATGGGAGTATCCAATCGGTGACCCAGTTCAATTTCTAAACTGATTATTCGCATGGAAATGAGTTTGCGTGCTCCTGTGACCAGAGGTTATTTTTTTGTCCTCGGCGCTTTGCGCCTCGTTAACGCGGCTTCGCCTCGAAATATCGATCAGAAAAAATATCCTCTGGAACCCGGGGACAGAGTTCGGGACACCTAAATAGTTTCGTGGAACTATAACCGAGTAGTTGGCCCAAAACAAGAATATGAGTAGAAGGAATTTAGGTGCAAAATAGTTGTTTTAGATAAAAAGTATTACTTCATTAATTAAATAGCAGTCAAGATAATTTAATCGTAAAACATTAGGAATCAAAAATAGCACTATAACCATCAATCACAGAAATCTGGATATGTCGACGAAAACTGGAAAACGGCTTGATTTTCTTAACATCATTAGATAAAGAATTCCAAAGTTTGGACCAGTGTAACTGCGAGAACAAATGCCGTATTGTGTGATATGAACAGATTTAACAAACAGATTAACAATCTGTGATTGATGTGTATTATAAGAAAATTATGAAAAAAGCATTTTTTGTACCCTAGAACTGTATTGTAACCTGACACCAGCTCATTAAGGGACGGACCATTAGAAAAGTGATGGGGGGGGGGAGGGGAAAAAACCAAAAAAAAATTCATGCAAGGGAAATTGCCAAGAAAAAAAATTCGTGCAAAGAAGAAGGTAAAGAAAAAAAATTCATGCAGAAGGAAGGTCCAGGTCCGGTTGCTATGGCGTGACGTCATTTATCTGTTAGGTTGCTGTCATCGCAAGAATTTTGCGGTTCTATTGTGGTTTGCGATAATTGCTTTCAATAAAAGAAACTGTGTACTATAAGTAACCTGGTAATTTTCAGATATGATCTGGCCGCATAATTTATTTTTTTATAATAAATTTTCACAACGCGGGATTATTGTTCGCTTACACATAATAGAGACTTCGACTTCCAATGAACCCGTCATCGGTCATTGAAAACGGGCACAAAACGAGACTTGCATCCCGAATTAGAAGATATGGTGTTTCTCCTGACGCATTTGTGCGAAATTGATCCAGTTTTCGGTGGAATTTTCCTCGTGGAGGTAAAGAAGGCGCGCTTGTTTTCCTTTCGCGGGAAGAACAACAAAGAAGCTGCCCCTGGATATACGTTTGGATTTGTTGTTGCGGCAAACCATTAAACAGTTGTTGAAAACCAAACAAAACCGACAACCGCGATTGGCTTATACATGAATTCAATCACCTGAGAACGACAGAGAGAACCAAAAAGTGTCTTCAGCTAGCGCTAGCCGTGACCAACCTCGTAGAGCATCGAATCAAGACAACAAGACGAAGGTACCAAGTTATATCATTAGATTAATCTTTCATTTATATGATAATTAACTTACACGGATTGTCATGCTTTTAGATAGTATGGGGACTAGACAGGTACTAAAAATCACTGTTTTCATTTGTGAGTTAGACCCTATACTGAGTCCATCGTACAATAGTTTTCTGAAAGACAATTATTTCGGATACATAGAAAATCCGTATAGGTACATATTATAAATGCTCTCTGGTTTGCCCACGCAAACGTCCACGTAGAATTGACGTTGCCGAGGGTTAGAGGATATTTTCGGGTTCACCCAGGCTGAAGTCCATGCAACACAGTTGCTGATGAGTGCTTCAAAATATGTAACAAAATCGTCAAAGTTATTTTTCCGACGTGCGTGAGGTACATTATAGGAACATGTTACATATCCTTTCAGGTTCACCCAGGCTGAAGTTCACGAGTAATTCGAGATATGTAACAAAATCGTGATAGAGATTTTTCCGTCGTGCGTGACATTATAGGAACATGTTACATATCCTTTCTGGTTCACCCAGGCTGAAGTCCATGCAATACAGTTGCTGAGTGCTTTGGGATATGTAACAAAATCGTCAAAGTGTTTTTCCGTCGTGCGTTGCATTATAGGAACATGCTGTGGTGGGTTCAGGTTCACCCAGTCTCATTGAAGTCCATGCAGTACAGTTGTTGAGTGCTTCTGGATATGTAACAAACTCGTGATAGTGATTTTTCGGTCGTGTAGTTTCCAGAATCGCTTCGCATTACTTGAAAACAATAAGATTATGAGCTCGTGATTTCTATCACGCATAGTAATCGTGAGCGTAACCTCTTGAGAGGTTTTTGAAAACCTCGTTGCAATAATTTTTGAGAATTTCTGACTGCATAACATAAACTGATTTTCAAAGTGTCTGGACACATGACGCGTTTTGTGGAACACAAACGATCACTGCCAGGGATATGATTACACTGGAATGTTACAAGCCACTGGTATTCCGTGGAGATGTAGAACTAAAAGTTCTTCATCTCCACGGGATCCAAGATCTGTTTTTGGTTGCAAAGAACGTCTGGCTCGTTGTGCTACAACATACACTGTATACTGTATTGTAATGGAAATAATAAAATAAAATTTGTAATAAATTAATATTAGAATCTGGTATCTTTGTAAATATTATATGCTATAAAATTCGTTATGCTCAGAATAAAAATTAGAGGATGAGTCTTATCCCCTTGAACAGGAGCCCGTGCCTTGAATAAGAATTCTATAATACAATGAAAAAGTCATTCACACGTAGTAGTAAGTGTTAACCACATAAACAGCAACATTAACACTGCCACTGGTACTCTTAAAAAAAAAGAACCACAAAGTGTGGTTTTCATTGGCAGGCAGACTATCTTCGCTCTAGGACATACTCGTCTGAGCAAAACTGCTAAGGTTTACGTGTCGCTATCGTAAAACCACAAAGGAGAGTCTGCGTTGGCCTGTCTATTAACTTTTCAAAAAGGTAAATCGTTCAAAGACACTCGCCAGAACAAAACTTTAGAGGCTTACGTGCCGCTGTCGTAAAACCACATAGGAGAGTTTGTGTTGGCCTGTCTATTAACTTTTCAAAAAGGTAAATCGCTCAAAGACAAACTCGCCAGAACAAAACTCTAGAGGCTTACGTGCCACTACCGTAAAACCACATAGGGGAGTTTGTGTTGGGCTGTCTATGACCTTTTCAAAAAGCAATATTTGTCTGAAAAAAAAATTCGCGCAGAGGGTTTCACCTGAAAAAAAAATTCCTGCACAAGCCGTGAGCGAAAAAAAAAATTCGTGCAAACTGAAAATTCCCCTCCCCCCCCATCACTTTTCTAATGGTCTGTCCCTAATCTGCCTCCGCTGGAATAATTGAAGAAAGAGGCTGTCTCTCTAAGAACCACCCACTCATTTTCGCTTAAAAATAATTTTGCCTGAAACTCTGGTAACTGAAAGACTTTACCAAGAATAGAATAAAACAAGATTTCTTTTGATTCGAAATGATTTTCTAGTCGCGTCAGGAGCCATTTAATATTGCGCCTGGTCAGGGCCCGTCGCGCCCTTCTCCAAAAGCGTAAAATTGGCATTTTTCGTGACGCCGTAAAATATTTCATTCTCAACATCTTGTATTGAGTCTTATATCATTTTGCTCATAAACCTTTCTAGTTTTCCGAGATACTAACCAATTTTGTCTCAATTTAAGTGGCAAGGCAAAATCAAACATATTACTGAACACTATTATTCGCCATCGAACGATGGCTGGAAATGGCCTTCATTTAGAAGCTAATTTTTAAAATTTGGGACCTAGCTAAAACCTCTAGTCTACACAGCTGCAAAGTGTAGTCCTTTATCGGCAAAAATATGCAAAAACCCCTGTACGATTTCAGTATTTCAAAAGTTATGGCCGTTCGTACCAGCACATGTAAGAGCATTTCCGATATTTAAGCCTATATCAAAATCGACCTATCCGAGCAGATTTTATTATAACTACAGCTTACCTGCTTCGAAACTTGGTTTTAGTGCCAACTTCAGTCACTTTCCAAACCTTCACGTTGTTGTATCAGTTACTAGCAGTTCCAGTAAATTGGTAGCCTTCGACTTGAAACTTGAGCACGGCTACATCAAGATTCTTGGAAGCGAACAAAGCTCGACTCCATGGCCACATTTTGGGCTAAAATACCCTATCGACACATCGTTTCAGAGCTGGATTTCTTCAAGAATCAGATAACAAACTAACCAAGCCTGGTATCAAGGAGAAAATCAAGCTTTGAAGGCTTAAGGAATTACCCCGTATAGTTCGCTGGAAGAGGGTACCGGTGCGATGCTGTTTCCACGGAGGTCCGCACAAAAGGAGTATGTACTTTAAGTAAGGTTAATCCGTTTATATTTCTACATTTTTATAACCAACTTGTAACCGTCACTTTTACATTTTTTTATTTTTATCAACCAATTATGTCACAAATTTTCCTTGTATCATTTTTAAATATTGTAACCGTTTGTTTCCATTTTTAGTTAGCTTCAGTGTAGCCCCTGAAGAAGGTTAGTTCTGCCTAACCGAAATATTGGGCATTAAAATTTACCTTAGCTGTTCGATCAGCCTTTCATTTAGATTTATACTTTATTGAACACTGCTGATCCTGATCTTCACAAAGATCCGGCTTCACTTCGCTACTGTTTGTGCAAGTGGTCCTTTCTTTACAGTTTACCTAAGGTTATTCAAGTGTATCTAGAAACTTCTCCATAATTCCCTAATGTTCCCCTGTGCTTTCTTAGATCTCCTGTATTCTCCTGCTTTCCCCTTTATTCCCCTGTATTCCCCTGTATTCCCATGAATTCTCCCGTATTCTTTTGTGTTCTCCCTGTATTCTCTTGTATTCCCCTGTAGTCTCCTGTATCAAGGGTTTACAGGGGATTACAAGGGTATACAAGGGTTTACAAGGGATTGCAGGGTATACGAGGTGTACAGGATACAGGGTATACAAGGGGATTACAGGCGATTTCAAGGGATTACAGAGGATTACAGGGGTATACAAGGGTTTTCAGGGGTATAAAAAAGGTTACATGGAATTACATGGGATCACAGGGGTATACAAGGGATAACAGGGCTATGCAAGGGTTTACAAGGGTACACAAGGGAATACATAGATGTATAAGGGTTAATATGAGATTACAGGGGTATAAAAGGGATTATATGGGTGTACAAGAATATACAAGAGGATTACAGGGGTATGTAAGGGCATACAAGGGATTACAGAGGTATACAAGGGTATACAAGGAACTACAATGGATTACAGGGATTACAGAGGATAAAAAGGGTATACAAGGGTTTACAGGGGATTACAAGGATTTACTGGGTATCTCATAGGTATACAAGGGTTCACAAACAATTGCAAGGGTACACTAGGGTTTACAAGGGATTACAGAGTATACAAGGGTTTACAGTGGGTTACAAGGGTACATACGGATTTTTAGGGGGTTATAAAATATACAAAGGCTTACAGGGGATTACGAGGGTATGCAAGGGATTGCAATGGATTACAGCGGTATACAAATGTTTATAGGGGATTACAAGGATATACAAGGGATTACAGAGGATTTACAAGGGTATACAAGGAATACAAAGGATTACAGGGGTATTCAACGGTTTTACAAGGGATTGCAGGAGTATACATGGATTTACTGCACAGGGATTACAAGGGTATACAAGGGATTGCAAGAGATTACAGGCGAATACAAGGGTTTACAAGGGATTGCAAGGATAATACAAGGGATTACAGGGTATACAAGGGTTTACAAGGGATTGCAGGAGTATACAAAGGTTTACAGGATTGCAGGAGTATGCAAGGATTTACAGGGGAGTACAGTAGGCATTTATAGATTATGCTAGTAAAAGTGGCATATTATGCTAGCAGCATGCTTTTTTTGGCAAATTAGCTAACATTATGCTCTTTTTCCAATTATGCCACCGGTTTTTTAAATTATGCTCTTTGAAAAAATGCAAATAGTCCAAATATTCTCTGAGAGCTGCAAATGCAAGTTTACGTTCGGATCAGGCATGGCCGACGCCATATGTCGCCTTGTCTAAGAGAGGACTGGGATCGACATGGCTAAAATGTGACTTCCGGTTTCGGTGCACCTCAGACCCGGGCTCAGTGCTTCACAGGGACTACAAATGCTACTAGTTAACTAAAACTTGCAAGATCGATTACAGGGTCATCAAGGGCTTGGACTAGAGACAAAATTATCAAATAATAGCATCAAAATGATCTGATAATGTATCACAATGCGCAAATTATGCTAGCATTGCTACTTGCAGAAATTATGCAAGTTTGCTCGAATTATGCCAAAATTATGCTAGCATAATCTATAAATGCCTAGTACGGAGGTATACAAGGGTTTACAGGGGATTGTAAGGGTAAACAAGGGTTTACAGAGGATTACACGGGTATACAAGGAAATACAAGGGATGACAGGGGGATTCAATGTTTTACAGGGGATTGCAGGAGTATACATGGGTTTACAGGGGTTTACAAGGAATTACAGGGGTATACAAGGGTTTACAAGGGATTGCAAGGGTAATACAAGAGATTAAAAGGGTATACAAGGGTTAACAGGGGGATTGCAGGAGTATATACAAGAGATTGAAGGAGTATGCAAGGGTTTACAGGGGTGTACAGGGGTATACAAGGGTTTATAGGGGATTGCAGGAGTACACAAGGGTTTTACAGGGGATTACAAGAGTATACAAGGGCTTACAGGGGATTACAAGGGCATACAAAGGGTTTACAGGCGATTGCAGGGGTATAAAAGGGTTTGCAGGGGATTACAAGGGTTTACATGGGATTGCAGGCGTATGCAAGGGTTTACAAGGGATTACAGGGGTATAGAAGTGATTACAAGAGTATGCAAGGATTTACAGGGGATTACAAGGGTATACAAGGGTTTGCAGAGGTATACAAGGGTATACAAGGGATTACAGAGGTATACAAGGGTATACAAGGGATTACAGGGGATTACATGGGTATACAAGGATAGACAAGCATTTACAATGGATTACAGGGGTTTTCAAGGGATTACAGAGGATTACAGGAGTTACAGGGATGTCAGGGCATACAAGGGTTTACTAGTGTATACAGGGGATTACAAGGGTTTACAGGGGATCACAGGGGTATACAAGGGTTTACAAGGGATTACAAGGGTATACAAGGTTTACAGGAGATTGCAGGGGTATGCAAAGGATTGCGAGGGTTTTGCAAGGGATTACAGGGGTATACAAAGGTTTACAGGGGATTACAGGGATATACAAAGGTTTACAAGGGATTGCAAGGGTATACAAGGGTTTACAGGGGATTACAAGGGTATACAAGAGGATACAAGGGAAAACAGAGGAATACAGGAGAATATAAGAGAATACAAGGGAATTCAGAAGAATAAACGGAATACAAGAGAATATAGGAGAGTACATTAGCAAATACAAAATAATACAATGGAATGTATTAGGAATACAAGTAAATGCAGGGAAATAGAAAATTCCTATTATGATACACCTTAATAATCCTACTTAACGTACATACCAACGAAAGAGAGGAGACCGCTGATTGTACCGTACTCATCTGATATTCCAGCGATCTAAACAGGGGTTTCGTCAAAATTTAAAGTTCGATTTTCTTCTTGATACCAGACTTACATAGTTTGTTATCTTATTCTTGAAGAGATCCAGCTCTGAAACGATGTTTCGATAGCGTATTTTAGCCCAAAATGTGGCCATGGAGTCGAGCTTTGTTCGCTTCCAAGAATCTTGATGTAGCCGTGCTCAAGTTTCGAAGGCTACCAATTTACTGGAACTGCTAGTAACTGATACAACAACGTGAAAGTTTGGAAAGTCACTGAAGTTGGCACTAAAACCAAGTTTCGAAGCAGGTAAGCTGTAGTTATAATAAAATCTGCTCGGATAGGTCGATTTTGATATAGGCTTAAATATCGGAAATGCTCTTACATGTGCTGATGCAAACGGCCATAACTTTAGAAATACTGAAATCGTACAGGGGATTTTGCATATTTTTGCCGATAAAGGACTACACTTTGCAGCTGTGTAGACTAGAGGTTTCAGCTAGGTCCCAAATTTTAAAAATTAGCTTCTAAATGAAGGCCATTTCCAGCCATCGTTCGATGGCGAATAATAGTGTTAGTAATATGCTTGATTTTGCCTTGCCACTTAAATTGAGACAAAATTGGTTAGGATCTCGGAAAACTAGAAAGGTTTATGAGCAAAATGATTATTTTCATTTCATTTTATTTTATTTTATTTGCCATCATAAATTATAATACTAATTACAATAATAATCATGCATTTGGCAGGCAGTCCAGGAAGCAATTTTGCTTATTTAAAGGACTGCTTTAAAGAATGAAGTAAGAAACTAGAATGTAAACTGTCATTGGCAGAACAAAAATATTGAGACAGAAACTAAATATATATTACAAAATTTATAATGAACCATGGGTTTAGGATAAAAAACAGCGCAGCAACAACAAAAGCAAAAGCAAGCGTTAGCACTCTACCGTAGAATTCCGAAAGTAACGAGCCCCCCCCAAAGTAACGGTAATTTTTTGCCCCCCCCCCCCCCCTATTAAATCCCGAAAGTAACGGCCCCCCGAAATTAACGGCATTTTAAAAAATTACCCCCAAAACGGTAACAAAACACTGTTGTGACTGCTGTATTTGATGTTCACTTCAAGCATTACTTTCCGTCGGCTTACAAAGCGAGTACCGTGACATATTCAACTGGAAAGAGAGAAATACAAATACTATCTCTTCTTTGGGAAGTAATTAAACAAGAAAAGCACCAACGTTTTATATTTATATATATTTATTTGTCATGAAACCGAGATTATCTTTCAATGTATACCATTACCAGAAATCGCGGACATATCGAGCCCGCTAATAATTGTCAGCGGTATATCATGTTACACTCTAGAACAATAAAATCTAATATGGCGGCGCTTATCGCTCTGTCCGAAAGGAACCGTGTTTCTTACGATGGGCTTCACAGGTTAAGCACTGTTGATATATTGTATGCCGAGAATAAGACAAAGAAAAGATCGCATGTTAAATATATGGATTATATGTTTCCGGTTTTTTCCAAGCAGAATGAACTACAGACATTTCTACTTTGTTTTTTGATAGCCAAACTTCGATTTTAAGATAAAACCAAGCCTGTATTATTATTATTTTTTTTTTTTTTGGGGGGGGGGGGGGGGGGGGTCTGGAACCCAATTTCTATCCCGACAAACTTTTTAAACAACAACCAAAATGGCGACTGGAGAGAAATTTCAATAGAGTGGTTCTTTCCCTTCTTCTACCGAACTGCAGTACTTGAACATGGCGTACGGAGATGGGAAAATGAGAGATTTAAAGGGGCTGAGTCACGGTATTTTGAGCATCGACAAAATTACCGTGAAATTGAAGGAAACCTGAAAATAACACTTTATAAAGATAGAAAAAACATCAAAGAGATAATAATAAACCATAAAGGAACAAGGATGGTTAAGGATGGAGAAGATTGACACGGATTGCAAACAACGAATTTGAAAAGTTTAGCTAATCTTTTCAAACCGTTCGACCGTGACTGAGCCCCTTTAAGAGTGACGTTGGAAGTACTTTGCAGATCAATATTCATAGTTTTTTCTCTGGATCTGAATGCATCAAACATCGATGAGTCTATATCGAGTCGCGCAAGTTGATTTCGTTGACCGGTTCAGCCCGAAATCTACGAGTGTTTGCCATGACTTCAGCAGGATTTTAAGGAAATGTATGGGGAAATGGATCGTTAATAGACGATGGAAGACATCTTCTTGGGAAGTAAGTAAATCTTATTGTATTCGGAGTTTTTCTGTGAAATGCATAGCTCGTACTGCACTTATCATAATTCGAGTCGCGCAGTGATGACCCATGAGCTCATAACTGCTATATTTGCAAAATTTTTCCTTTCTCCATACATTTCCTTACACGAATTTAACGCCATTTTGACCG
>JAHPZR010031106.1:32500-72500 GCA_019787425.1 Platygyra sinensis
TGAGCAGCTGGGAAGGTCTCTTTAAGGACCATGAATTTGCTGAACCAACGGCCATTGTATTAGCTTAGGAAGGTATCTCTAGTAAAATTCTGGATCACAAACTTAACAACTTGCAGTCACAATTTAAAAATTGTCTGCTCATGTTGCACGAGACATACCTAGCTAGTGATCACTAAATTGTCATCATCATCATCATCATCATCGTTTATTTGCCTTTGTGTGTATAAAAAGATTTTAAAATACAGCAGGTTGTTAGGCGAGGAGACCTCAGGAAACCACCAGGCCTATAGGAGAGGCCACCTCGACATCACAATATTAAACGAGAATTCAGTGTGACAAGCCCTGAAAAACTACAGCAGATTCCTCTGGTTCGTTAGTGTTAAAGAGATCAAGTAGAGTTGAAGAACTTTGTGTGGTTCGTGTAGGCTTTTGGATAAGCTCAATAACTTTTCCCTCTTTTTTAGCGCTTTACTGAGCTTGCCGATTCCTCTAAACCCTCCAATCTGATTGGTTTCAAAAGAGAGCGGAAACTGACTTTTTGTCCGTTGACACTTCTACCCGCTCTGCCTGGGTTGATTGTGCAAATGTCGATGCGAAGAAGTTTAGAAGTTTATACTCTGAAAGCTCACAGTTTCTGGGTCTTTTGTCGTTGTCAAGTGAATGGAGAAACATGTATTGGGATCAAATAGCTTTCTTTTCTTCAGAAAGGTTAGCTTTGGTGTGTTTTTTGCTAGTACTGTTGTTTGGAAAATCTTCCATGATTCCTGCGCTTTGTAGGTTGCAAATATTGTTTAGAATGGTTTTCAATTGAGTGTCGAAAGTAATTAGACAATTGCTTAGGTTATGACTTTTGATTTTTCTATGGTTTGAGACTGGCTGAGTAGCGTAATTGGTAAGTAATAAAGTGAGTTCATTGTCACGCAATAAGAAATAGAATCATAATCCATGCAGTTGATACTGTCATGAAATTGTGATATTATGGACGATAAATAAAGAAGACAGTTCTCCAAGTTTAAGGTGTGTGCGTTTTTTTAAGTGCATATGACATGAAAAATATTTTTCGCTTACTTGAAAGGCCTTTCAATACAGAAGAATGGCGTTTTTCTTTTGAAATATCTTTTTTCGTTTTAGAGATATTGACGTTTTCCTATTATGCAAATTAGATCAGTGATGATGTCATACTGTTTGCAACTGAAAAGTGGTAAAATACTGAGAAAACGATATCTCTGGAAGTATTGAAGCAGAGTTCTTGAAACTTGGCACCATAAATGTACATCACAAAAGAAACAATGACACCCGTAATTCCATTGCCATAACAACAGTCTGGCCACTGGTGCTGTCTTGATTAAAACTAAAATTCCCAGTTTTTGTGTAAACCAAGCACCATATACCCCACACAATCTATTGATTGGAGTTAAGACAATATGGGAACTGTGTCTGTTCCAAGTAGCACCCTTTGTCTCACTTCAGGGGTTGCAAAAGGGGATATTTGTTTTTTGGACAGAAAGAGACTGGAGCCGAAAGAGTTGTTATGGCAACAGCATTAAGGGTGTCATTTTGTTTCTTTTGCCATGCACATTTATGGTGCCAAGTTTCAAGAATACTGCTTTAATATTTCTTGAGATATTGTTTATTCAGTATTTTACCATTTTTTTAGTTGCAAGCAATGTGACGTCATCACTGATCTAATTTGCATAATAGCAAAACGTCAATATCTCTAAAATGAAAAAAGATATTTCAAAAGAAAAACGCCATTCTTCTGTATTTTGAAAGGCCTTTTAAATAAGCAGAAATTATTTTTCATGTCATATGCACTCACAACTCACAATCGGAGTTTTGAAAGCGTTCAGTTTTAGAAGGTGAAAGCGCTGACTGGAAATCGAAATACTTACTCGAGACCAGAGAGGATCAAGAGAATTGACCCCCTTATAGACCTCTTTACTAAGCTATTTTTCGGTTCGCTCCGACGAAGGGCTAACGGTCGAAACGTCAGCCTCCGAATCTCTTTACGGTGGCCAATTCACATTACCGTAGAATTCCGAAAGTAACGGCCCCCGTTACTTTCGAATTTTGCAGGCAAAAGGGGCCGCTACTTTCGGGTAGTCGTTACTTTCGGGTAGCCGTTATTTTCGGACAGGTAAAAAACGTTTGTAACTCGAAACGGTCTCAGACAAACAGGGCGCGTATTATGAAATTTAAAAGTCGTTCCATCTAGGCATATTCCTAAAATGTAACGTAACCAGATGAACAAACAGTAAACAAAACAGACTAGCTTAAGCGGTACGCTATACATACACGATTACTAAAACTGTACAGTACATTTTGACTCTTCACTGACGAATTGATTTCAACAAAGTATTGCAGGGTTCATAAGTTTCACTCACAGATTAAATCATGCACAAACCGATTCTTTAAATGTTCTTTAGTCAAGCATGTGCATGTTGTCCAAGATAATCTGAGAATTTTTCCAAGTTCTAGTTTTCTTATCTGTATACATTGAAAGATAATCTCGGTTTCATGACAAACGTTGGTGTTTTTCTTGTTTAAGTTACTTCCCAAAGAAGAGATATTATTTGTATTTCTCTCTTTCCAGTTGAATATGTCACGGTACTTCTTAAGATCGCTTTGTAAGCCGACGGAAAGTTATCCTTGAAGTGAACATCAAATACAGCAGTCACAACAGTGTTTTGTTACCGTTTTGGGGTAATTTTTTAAAATGCCGTTAATTTCGGGGGGCCGTTACTTTCGGGGGGGCCGTTACTTTCGGGATTTAATAGGGGGCAAAAAATTAACGTTACTTTCGGGTAGCCGTTACTTTCGGGGGGGGGCCGTTACTTTCGGAATTCTACGGTATCAACTCAGTTGATAAAACCAAATTATCTTGTAAAACTCCCATCGACGCAGCACCACAGTTTCTTTAGAAACTTACCCCCTTTACTTATTTTTAGATCACGTCTGGCCGCTGAAAGTGTCTTAAATAGCTAATCCTGAGACGCGAATTTTACTAGTCACGTGGCCAACACATGTGACTTTACAAGCATTTTCACCCTCTACGAAATCATCCACGCAGCGGAAGAACTTGATACCATGTCCACGGTCTGAAAATTGCTTAAGAGGACTTATCTAAGGATGAGGCCTGCATGGGAGAATCACTCTCTTAATCTCATTTTCTCATACACAACGGTATAACGGCAGATAGTTAAGGTGATTCCTCAGGAATTAAAGTTACGCTGTCCAAGTTATATTTTGCGGCAGCTGGAAGCATGGTTTCTTAAAGTAATACTTAGGAGAAAACTTGGCAGATAGAAAACGTCGAGCATATGGAATGATATCATATGAAATTTGTCGAAAAATCATCATGCCATTTAAAACGACGTGGACGTATAGCGTTCGTACAGTGGTTGTTTTCGCGGTCATAAATTTAAAACGAGTTTTAGCACGCTTTCACCTACATCTTTTTTTTTGTCCCATAAAAATTTTATAATTTGTTTTAAATTAAAGAGGGTAGTATGTAAACTATTATAATGCAATAAAAAATATTGGTCACCATACTCATTTAAAAAAAAAGGAACTTTTATTTCGCTATGGAGCCAACTCGAGGGAAATTTCTTTCGTTGTGTACGTGCACGCGCTCATTTGCGTGCGCTGATGACGCTAAAAATCGTGCGCTGTAGGGATGCGCAATGCAATAGCGAGGAATCACCTTAAGTCGAAAGTAATCAGTTTAATTGTCTGAGTAAACTAACTGGTTTGGTCTTGGTTTTACGGCATTCAATCGAAACCACTCTAGTTCCAGCACGCTTTTCTTCTTCCTTTCCAATTGATACCTGGACTAGAACTATTTATTAATTTTGATAATTTAAATAATTGTTTCTAATAATTATCGCTATTACTACAATAATGTTGAATTAAACTGTTTTTTCATTTCTTCATCTTTCTTCTTCTTTCTACTTCTTTTACAATACGTTTTATTTTATTTGCTAATTTATTTTACACATTCACAATTATTCTGAAACTTTAAATAACTCAATTTTTCTGAAACTGTTCTTGCAAATTTATATTTTAAAGGACTTAATCGCAGTGACTTTCGGATAAACTTCGTTGTTCAGGTAAACTTCGGCACTCGTTAATGCCGTCGGCCTGATGCTTAAGCTCAAATCAACCTGTCCTCTTCAAATTCAAAAGAATTGTTTGAACTTAATTAATTTTGTCATCTTGAATACAAATTGCTTCGTCTAAACATCTCAAGAACGTTAATCTCGTCTGTAGCCTTGCGGCTAAGAAAGCGGACTAAAGATCTTATGAAAATTTAAACTAATTTTTATTACCAATATTTGGCGGCAAGAAATAGCCACAGGCAGGCCATTAACAGACTTTGTGAAGTGTTTGCCTTCTCTCTTCCCAATTGTATTATGTAACGCACGAGTGTGCAGGTAACAAGTGTGTTATTTCACACCTCTATAGTTCTAATAACTATGGAATAAAAGCGAAGCGTTATAGAAAATGTAATTAAGCAAGAGTTTATTAGTATTTGGAATAGCTTTGTAACATATATGTATGCCGTTTTTAACAGCAAAGTTTGGCTGAATTGAGTGTGATTCTAATTCTATAATTCGTAAGACCGGAGCAATACATGAAGAAGATTTGAGGAAGGGTTTCTCTTTGCAGCAAATGCTTTCGGCGCGGCCTTTACAAGATGAAAATTTGTATTATGAAATTTCCAACAGGGATCGATTGGAAGCGGCATGTTCAAAGCAGTCTTTCTATCGCCGTTTAATAACGCAACAAAACCCGCCGCTCTGCGTGCAATAGACGCACAGAAGAAGCAAATAAAATTGTCTTTCACTTAAGCAAACAAAGCGTGCACAATGAACATGTCAGCCGACAGTACGAAAACCTCTAAAAACAAACTTTCCCGCTGCGAAAAACTGTTAACCAAATAGCATGTTTACCGAACACTTTGATATACCTGCGATACGGAAAACTTATTCACAATCTTCGGCAAATTAGTTTGAATAAGCCTAAGCCGGTCTCTCTTTAAAATGTTGATTTTTTTCCGCACGCCGGCCATCCACACAAGGCATTTTTATTAGCTTTTCTAATAATCACTTTCAACATCCTTATTTTAATTAACGTGGGGTGGTGTAGATTTTTGGAATTAAAGAGCGCGCCCCATAAAGAGCCGATATTGATTTTTATTAAGTAAATATTTTCCCTGGGAATCTTACCGACAAATAAAGCGTCAAACATTGTCAAAACAAGTTTTTCGTTATCATTTCGGGGAAAAAGTCTTAATATTAACAGACAAGTTTAGTCTTTTAAAACCTCGGTCTTCGCCGTTTGTTCCATAAGGAAAACCGAATTGAAAGAAAGCGCTATTTGATTGTGAATTCATAAAGTCGTTCTTTGCAGCATTTTCCGGCTGGTGTGAACACATGAAACCAACGCGGCTTAAAACTGCCGTTAAGCTCGAGGGAAGAAATAAATCTACAAAACATGACGGCTGCTGACAAAGATTGGTCGGTAGTCGCATTGTCAATTGCCGCCCCATATGATTAAAGCCTTTTTAATTAAACCGTGACCTGAATTTTAGCTGTTGATTTTTCAAGATTTGTTGTTTTTTTTTTTCAGTTTCGGTAGCTTTGTAGCTTCAGCGGCAATCCACTTTAACCTCGTGCAGGTTTCGATTCGTACAAAAGCATATTTTTTAACCAAATGTTTAATTTGTGGTCGTTTTATAGATTATCCATTAGCAAAAAAAAAAACTCTTAATGTATGCTTTCTTTTTCCAAAGAGGAATTTTCGAGCATTTTTGAACCGTTTCTGTGAATACGAATTAAAGTGAATACGGCTTTGAATGGCATTATATAGTCATTATATATTTGGGCCTTTATTCTCAAAATCTCAATATTCTGTTGCATTCATCTTTTAGTTTTTCATATTCTTAAATCGGTCATATTATAGCGACCAGATCGAGCGATCGAGATGAATCTGTTGAAACACAAGCGACAGTGTTAGCCGGAGAGCTAAAAGCCTCACCTTTCATTTTTCAAGGCTTGTTTTTCGTAATTTTAAGACAAACAATCTCTTTGAAATTTAATGGCTAGTCGAGCTTTCCTGCTGTCAAAAGACATACTCATTGTCATTGTTTATAAAAACTTTGTAGGGTCAAACTTTGACAATCTGCTTTTTGTGACAAGTTAGCTCTCAATTCAGGTCCATTCACGCCAGTTATAAGATATGCATAAACTTAAAAGCCCTTTGAAAGGAGAAATTCTTCTCCATTTACGAACATATCCTTGTCAATTGACTCTTGTTTAATTGCTTTTAAAGTTGAATATACCTGGAAAACGCGAACCTATTTCGCAAAAATTGAAGCAACAGAGACGTAAAGACCGTGAAATATCCGTCGACTTCAACGCATGCGCTCTAGGACTGTACAGCAAATAACGTGACACGCCGCGAAATTAATTGCTACTTTGTTTAAGAGAGCGTTAAAACAAACTAACTCCAGTCTTAATGTTGCAATAACGGTTTCGTTGATGAGACTTTTCATGTCGCTTTATTGCAGTACCTCGAGGGGTTCTTTCCTAATTCGAGGTATTTCTATGATAATTTAGACATATTCCTTCACTTCTTAACCTGTTACCGACTGCCTTTCCTCGCAGTGAAATTGGCGACATTAGGGATTTTAGATCGGACCTCCAGACGGGTGGTCTATAACATGCTCCTTTTTTCACTGACCGGAAAATAATTCGAATATTTTCCCGAAAGGGAAGAAAACAAGCAAAGTTGCCTTTACTGAAAAATAAATGATTGACTTTTCCCTTTCGTATAGTGAATGTTTGCTGTTTTTGTTTACTATCGAGTTGATTTTTCCGTTGTATGAAATTAGTTCGTTCTAATCTGTAGTGTACGTGCTTGATCAAAATCTCAATAGTGCTTAATTATAACCACTGACAGGAATATATCGGCCGCGTTTAGTTGGTTGACTGACACTGTATGTAACAAGCACTCTAACAATTTCTAGTTCAATCGGCCTTCCTGAAGATCACTCATAGTCAAGGAAGGTGTGTCTATCCCAGTTGAGCGTACTTGTTTTCTTTCTCTCTCAGAAACAAAGTTAACAAGAGAAACTTCTTTCATTCAATAACATCGGTGGCTTACGAGGCCTTGCGCAGCTCACAAAACAAAAGCCATATGGGTTTCAAGCCCTGCAAGGGTTATTAAGATTACGGTCGGCGAGAGAGCAAGCCATACTTCAAAGCAAGCCGCTGTAGGCAGGGACAAAGATAGCTATTAATAGGTTGTCCCCTGGTCGGTCTACACTGCACGTCTGCCAAAAACCCATTTGAAATCTACTCGATTCTAACGAGACAAGCACGTTTCAAAACGCGTGCACGTTCTCCGTGCGTAACTGGTGAACATGACAATATTCCATAGCGGTTGTGTGGTTACTGAAGTTGAAGGCAAAACAACCAGAACAGGAAGAATTGATTAAATTCTGTCGGGTATTTTTATGTGCCCCGAAGCGCGAAGCTACAAAAGATTGCGACCGCTTTTTTTAATCAAGTTCCCGCTTATTATTTCAAGCTCTTGATTGGGGTTAGCGTCGCCGCCTGGGTTTCTGGCGAAAACGCTTAATGAAGGAATGGAGGACGCGATATTTGCGCTTCATAAAAGTCTTCAGTTCTACCAAAACTGGGTACCAGTTAAGTGGTTCACTGTTGTTCGAAGACTGGATGCTTCGTCTAGTTTTGTGGTGTTTTGATGATTATTCGGGCAGTTAAACAAATGTTTGGTTTATAGAAAGCGAGCTTCAATAGGTTTCTTCCCACGAGTTTTGCTTCAAGAAGAAGTCGTACAGTCAGTTTTTGAGGTAATTATTATTAGCAAAGATGTTTACTAGCGCTGTATATATTTTGCCAAGTTATGTTTGACCTGTTACTTCAAATTACATCCGAAAAAGAGATCACATTTATCGTGTAACTCGAGCAGTTTGCTGTACTTTTGCTTTCGTCTCTGACGTTTTTTACATGGATCGAGAAGGAATTGTAAGAACAGGATACATATTAGTGCGCCGATTTGAACTGAGACTTAAACTTAGCAGATTGTTTTTTGTAGTTGTTTTCGTCTGTTGAACGGCTGGATTTTTATTATGCCTCTTTTTATGTACTTGTGGTTTATCTTTATATTAAGCGATAATTTCTGTACACTCGTAAGTTTGCTCCCAATAAAGCCTTTATATTTTGACCACAACTTTGATTTCTTTGATTTTTTTCTCGCTGCCGGCTCTGTTTTCTTATGGACTTCTCCAGATGTCTTCACAAAGAAGATGACATGAAATATAAAATACCGTTTTTCCACTGTACATCTGCTGAGATACTATACACAACTATTTCAGAAGCCATAACAACTCGAGTTTCTACTTCAAATGTAATTAAACCAAATTTAATGCGCGCGCAACTTGTCCTGACAGACAGATTGAAAGCGTTTCGTTTATGTGGCGAGCACATTGATCCGTACTCCGGAATAGAAAACCCAGCTGCTAAGGAGGCGAGCTCATAGACAAAACATCCACGACAAATAAAGGTTATTCAAGATTTCTAACTCTCCCCCTTCAGGTGTTTGTATTGTTCGGTAGTCCTTGAAACATCAAACAAGGGGCGCCTTTTTAAACCCGCTCTGTGCAGCTGAAACTGTCTGAAGTGTTAATTTTCATACGTTTAGGAAATACATGGAAGGAGTTGGCCAGTTGTGGCATTTTATTCGCCTCGAAGCACGACAAATGACATCCGATGTCTTGAGCCCTTCGGGGACCGAGATATGAAATCTCCCGATTGCTTTTTCCTAAATGTTGGAGCATCGATGACAATATTAAAAACAATTTAATTTCTCATGACAGGTGAACCGTCCGATTTTATTAATCGAGAGCCAGGAATTTTTTCCCTGTTAAAGCGAAGAAGAAGTTTAGTTTAATTTCCAGATCAACACGATAACTGTTTGCCGTGTCATATTTTGACTTGCTTTGCAAACAAGAAAGTGGGAAAGCCTCAGTGGATGTCAACATAATGTAACAAGCTACAACAACCGTTATTTCATCCATGTTTAGTTCTATTTTGTTTGAATTAAAATTTTATTCCCGCCGAAAACTCAACTGTCTGGTCTTCTGTCATAGTTTTATTCCTGAACTCTGAAGCTAATTCTTTTTAAGACAAATGAGATGAATTTGCAATTTTGTCTGGCAGTGTATAAAAACTGTTGAGGACAAAACACCATAGAGGCTGCAGTGAAATTAGACTTTTATAACATGTAATATGTACTTTTTAAACGACATACTGTAGAAGCCGGATAGTCAAAGCATTTGTTAAAACTTGAATGAACACTTTGAAAAAGCTATAGAAAGGATATTATGAATGCAACAATGGAAGATACTTGGTGCAATTTGAGGTGATTTCAAAAAATACCGTAATCTTTAAGAATTTATGTTTACAAACTAAACTGAGATGAATTTTGAGGCCTGCGGGATTGCACATGACTAGAGTTGATAAATCTGACCTTAGCGAATACGGTGCCAGTGGAAAAATTGCACAGAAGTTTTCTTATATCGAGTTTTATGCTGATTTTTCCAGTTTTAGGTATGATTTCTGCTCACAGGCAAGCTAATAGAATGTTGATGATGTACTTGGGGAAAAAGTACACAGGACTTAAAACTAAGATAAATTGCTCAGAGTTATCTTATTTTCACTTTCACTGGCTTTGTTCTGTTATAAATCAGAACTGACATTCGCGCTGTATAGTTTTAATATTTTCATATTAAATATTTTCCTTTTATAAAATTAAATATCTTTTATTCAACTGAAATATCGATATTGCGCATCGCTCAAATATAACGTCTAAAGACTTAATACTCGCAGTTAAATGAAGATATTTACCTCTTAGTCGGTTTTGACAATACTCTCTTATATCGTGCGTTTAAACGGTTATAAGTTGCAAATTAAAATGTCCATAAATCACGTGCAACCAAGATAGGGCAAAAATTGTGACTAAATCAATATTAGTTTTGTTTAATTCCACGACACGAATTAAGTTTTCCCGACTATATAGGATTTTCCACTAGTTCCATTTTCTGAAATTGGGTTGGATATCAATATTTTCGTGTAGCTTCCCGAGATAAAATCACAGGCTAATATCCAAGGAATAGTTTGAGTAAAACTGATGTGACGGCCGCGCGTCTTGTCAATTTAAGTTGACATACCGACGATAAATAAATCATTTCATTGGCGCCTTTCTCAGAATTTTCTGTTTTTAGACAAGAACATGTATCTAGCGGCCATTATGGAAATTCAGTCCGCTAGCAGTCGATCTAAGTGCCTGAGAAAGGCGCAAAACGTTCAGTTTTCTCACAACGACAGAGTTTCCACGAAAAAAAGAGATTTAATTATGCTTCGCGTGTATTTTTTCCGTAGCAACGCCGGTCCCGGCTTATAAATCGTTCTCCGCGTGTTTAGCGACGATAAAGATGAGCGTTTTAATGACAAGTTAAGTGTTTTCATGACTCCTAACTCCACTGGGTTGTTGAGGCAACCTCGTCGACTTGGCTTTGATAATCGAAATCAATTGAGATTCTCTTCGGGTATGATTTTTCTCTTAGCAACTCTGTGTATATATGTACGTTTAGCAATACGACTCGTATTTCTTGCGTTGGAGCTCGGTCGCGTAGCGGGGAAGCTTTGAAGATTTAAAAATACTTATTACGCTTTTGTATCCTCGTTCGTCGAAACGTTCGTCTTAACAAGAAAATAATTTCGTTAATTGCGAAGATGCCGAGTTTAATACATCATCTAGGAGGGTTAAACATTGATTGAGAATTCTTTCTGAAGTAGAAACCTTGTTTTAAACTATAAGCGTGCTTTGATCTTGTAATCAAGTTTAATTATATAAAGGCACAAAACTCAAAAGAAAAATGCTCACGCCAAGACGAATGAATTTCCCCGACAAAGAGGCGAGGCGTTTGAATAAGAGTTGTGTAAAATTTCTCGCGTAATGCAAAAAGAAAGTCTTAGAACAAACAGGGATATATCTTAAACAAAGCCCGCGAAAATCACAAAATCAAGAGATCAAATGGCTTTTTAAAATTTTGGGCAGTGCGTTTTGCATTTATAAGTGCTTGATAGTCGTAGAAGAGTTTCAATTTGACGCCAAGACAACTTGTCTCCCGCTACTTTTCTGTCACTAACAACAAAGTCACAAAATTATTGAGTTACCGTAGGTTTTTGTCGTATTTTTCTCGGTCTGAGATATACGAGGCTTTCTTACACTTGCGCGCGCGAAAAACTGAGCTAGCACTTTCGAAATGTGATGTTTTGAAGCAAGTATTTCTTTCATAATAACCTGTTCATACAGGAAGAAAATGGTTTATTCTTTCGCCGCCGGGTGGCCAAACAGTTTTACCGCGCTTAATTCATATGCAGTTTTATTCTTCAGTGTTTTCCGACTTTTAAACAATCATAAAGGTAAACAAGAGTCGAAGCCGTTTAATTCCCAACAGAAGTTGGTCGACAAAAGGTTTTAGAGAAGATATTTTTGAGTGCGAAGAGCCACGCAATGCTTAAAAGATCCATAGGTTTGTAGAGCCCCCGTTTAAACATACCCCCTCCAGTTTCCAAAGTGGTTCCGAAAGCAAGCCAGTGTGCATAAGTAATCGAGTTTCGTAACGCTAAACACTTGGCAGTTAGTTTAACCCTTCGAGTTCGTTTTGACAGTCCCTATAAAGAAACGCGAGGACATTTTTCAAATACCTTTTAGATTTATTTGCTCAAGGTTAAACAGCGTTCTCGTTAAAAACCAACAGAGATGGAAAATGCATACATGCTAAGAAAACCATGCACAAATGTTTACAATACGAAACTGGTTAAATATACGGTATAATCCAATAATTCAAATACCATTTAGATCTTTTAAAACGCATTCAATAAATACTGAGCCTTTTCCACGATGGTCTGTAAAATGAACGAGAAAATATATAGAACAAAATGTTTATTCGACATCTACACTTACATAAATGTTCGTGAATTTAACTAACTTTGGGGCTGCTAAGGTCAAGAGCTATGTCGTATGGGAAACCTGAACTAAAATCATTTAACTCGTAAATCTATCTTCATTTCGAACATATCAATTTATAAACATACAATATTTGATTTCATGTTTCGCTTAAGTCGTATATAATTTCTTTCTCCACGAATCAACATTTTTACACGATAAAAATATGATTTTTTTTACACGCTGTGATTTGCAAGATGAATTTTGGCTTTTTAGAATTACGCATAATACTTACTAGCTTGCCTTTCATATTTGCTAGCTTTTGACTGACCATTGGAAAAAACCTCGAGTTGTAGCAAAAATATATGGCTTCTGGAGTTGAAATCTCGGGGAAGAAAGGCTTATTTAAATTATTTCTAGGCGAAATAAAATTAAAGGAGACCTTGTCACGTATTCATTTTGTAACAGGGAACAATTTGAAACTATCACCTTCATATTTTCCATTTTCACTGGTACCTTTGTGTTTCCGCGAAGTTAAGGCACTTTTTCTCAAACCTGGCTTTATGAGCCTCTAAGGCGAAACAATGCTAAAATTGTGACCGAGTACAATATCAAATGCTCCCAGAACTGACCAAAATGAAGATATTAAGTGAATTGTTGAGAGAACAGTAAATTATTGTAACGTTTCTTGCCAGTTTTCCAAGACATGACGTTAGCCGGTTTATAAAAATTGCAAGACATTTTCACAATCTGAAGGCAAGCTTGTGTCATAACCAGTAATGGCTTTTCTTTTAAATTTCCAGTTCATTTGATAGTATAATTTTCAATAAAACTTAACCATTGTCACTGAAAATATACCTGCAAGGGCTTGACTATTCGTAACCATGCCGTGTTACAATAAATGTTTCGTGGCAAATACAGTTCCTTTTATTCAGGTTGCAGACGAAATTGTCCAACGTCTCGGTCACCGGAATATGGCTTGAGGAAGGACTGCTGTCGACACAGGAACTCCTCCGTAAAACGGCGCGAGTTCGCTGGCGTGATAAAACTGTTGTCCAAATCTTGCTATCTCGTATTCCTTTAAGCGCTCGTGATGAGTGCACGGTTTGGCGAAATAGGCACTGGGAACTGCAGACCAAAGGTTTCCTTGATAGCTCGGGAGAGCCGTGCTCGGAGGTGTGTTCATACAAGAGGGACATGTAGGAAGAGACGGAATGGGGGCAGCCATGGTTGGGAACGACTGCACACTCTTGATGTCAGATCCAATGAGATTTTCTATGTTAAAAGGATGCTTAAAGCCTGATTGACTGACTTCCATGGGCGAGACACAGCCGCGAACTGCATTGTCTTCTGTCATGTGAGCTGAGCTATGTGCGGGATCTTTGGTCTCGTCCGTGATAAGCTTGGCCAGCTTTGTCGTCCTCTCCTTCTCGGATTTGAAACGCTTTCTTCGGCGCAGGAAGCTTCCGTTCTCAAACATCGCTCCGCAGTCTGGATGCAACGCCCAGAGGCTGCCTTTCCCAGGCTGATCGGGTCTTCGGGGAATCTTAAGAAAGCAGTCGTTGAAGCTTAGATTGTGTCGCAGGGAGTTCTGCCAGCGTTGCGTGTTTTCCCTATAGAAAGGAAAGTGATCCATGATAAACTGGTAGATCTCGCTCAGTGACAGCATTTTCTGAGGAGAACTTTGGATAGCCATAGCTGTGAGCGAAATGTATGAGTAAGGTGGCTTTGCACTACCGTAGCTATTCCTTAAAGGCCTTGGCATCACGAGATCTTTCCGTCCTCAAACGATCGCTCACACAGACTTTGGTTGGTCTTAACCGGCAGACGAGTACTCCTTAATCTGTAAAAACAACCTCGACACGCTCTGAATAAGCTTTGGGACAGATGTCGGGTTTTTGTACGCAGTTTACTGTGTACTTAAGTTATCGAAATAAATGGCACTGACTAAACACACCGACAAAACTTCAAAAATTTTCTTTGTTCGTCGCCGATTTGAGGGCTCGCCGAGCTCCAAGTTCGATGTCATTCAATGTTGACACAACAGGTCGGCGGGCCTGAACATTTCTATTAAATACAGAATAACTAATTAGCACATGCCTATCAAACCGAAACTTATCCAAATTACTCGTTAATTTTCTTATTGAAGTTTGGCCCACAACAAAAGGCCGGCTTTTATAATAGTTTAAATAAAATATTCAAATTTGGTTTGAACTCGTCTCACGTGTCATCGACCACAGCAGCTCACAAAGGCACCGTCGGCTTATTCTGCGAGGCAGGAAGTTTGTCATTCGGCGGCCTTGCGAAGTAATAAAAATCTCGTAACACGGACCGTTGACTTCAGCCTGATTTGCAGCGCCGCTTACCTAGTTGCGGTCATTTTGCATTGTTGACAAGGCTAATTAAAAAGAGAGGGAGAACGTTGTAGTATTTGAGCTTAAAAACTGAGACACTGATAAAGAAATAGACCAGTTTATCGTTTGGAGGCAGTTTACTGCACTTTTAATACAGCTTTTCTCTCCAATGTTGATCTGCCCTCTAGCTTTCCGGACGCCGAACACCGCTCAGATTCCTTTCCTTAAGGCAATAACACTCTTTGTTTAATAACTGTGTCCGGACGGTTTTATGCTTGCAGTACGTTGTATCATTGTCTAACGAAAAATTGAACACCAGTTCTAAAGTACATTATAAGTTTTTGGCTTATTGCTTTTTTCATATTAGCGTGCACTAAATTGAGAGCTCATTTTGCAGAACGCAAAGAAATGAATATGTAGGCTTTATTAAAGTTTTCTTTTGGCCATTTCGGGCATACTTAATAACTTGAAAGGCGGGTTGCGGCAAAGACCTCAGCTAAAATTAAACTAATTTTCAAAGTGTGAGAAATTGGAAAATGTTTCGCGGCTCGGCTGTTATTGCCTCTGTGTTCTAAGATGTAATAATCTGAATTGTTTTTGCCGATGTGAATGGCCCTTTATGTCCGCTCTTTGCAAATTTGAGATAACGAAAACGTTTTCTATTTGTAAAGGTTTTATTTTGTTAAGATTTTGTAACAATTACTTTAACAAAAGCTTAGAAGCAACCCGGCACTCGTTAAAAAACGACAGTGGTTTTGCTTTAATGATTTTTCGTTTTATTTCTTTCTTTGAATCTGCTCAACCCGCCATTAAACATGGCGTTTCTGAGAGTAAATATTTTGAACAAATTCCGCGAAGAGAAACTTACATAATCACTTTAATATCTAATGTCAATTTAAAGTGTCAATACCTCTGATGATTTTTCAAGAGAGTTTTAGTGTTAACATTTTTTTCACTTATAGGAAGCGTGTTTATAGTTAAGACACTTCGTCAAGAAGAGCTGAATGAAAAAAGAAGTGCTTTCATCAAGCTAAACACGAAGTTAACGTTTTTAGAAGTTGCTGTCTGTTTCGGCATAATATTGTTCCTCTGTGACTATTGGCTATGTCGCTACCTTGTTTAGTAATCAGTGGTATCACTGAATGAAAAACCTCTTGAAATTGCCGACAATTCTGTTTTAGTCTCGCAGGTGCCAGTATATATGAAACCCTAAATGAAAAGATCTATTCCCAAAACAATTGAGCAAAGCACGTTTGTTGTTTAGATTTGAAATGTAAACAATATTTTTTTCATAGTTCGCGCGTATTGTGTTGTAAGACCGAAGTGCTTTGTTTTGACAGCAAATCAATGGCGGATGGCTATAGAAACTCGTCATTAATGAATGAGAGTCATAAAAAACACTCACAAAGCAAAGAATAGTGGAGCATCAAAGTAAACAGCCTTTAACTTTCATATTAAAAAGATGAAAAGAATAAACACGTTTATTGCATCTTCTAACTTTAAGCAATTTATCACTTTGCAGAAAATTGAAATGAAGAAAAGTTCATTTTTAAGTTCGGCATTAAGTCAGTAAAAGAAAACCTTTGATTTGTAATAAAAGCCCGTGGAAGGCGGGTGGCAAGTCTCAACTCCTTGTGCCTAATTTATATGGCTATCATAACACAATGAAAGATCACGATTCTTAAAATATATTGAACATTCTGGAAAAAGAACACAAATGTAAATAGAGAAACCATGACATTTGAAGAGATTCTGTAGAGAATGCCATTATGCGCGCGTTTGATTTTAAAACATCGCCAACTGGGCTTATTCTATTACAGATTTGATCAAACACGATAACGACATTTCTAAATGAAAATAAATATGTGTTACTTGTTCAAGCTTAAAAATACCTCTTGCACTAATGTATCGTTTATGCTTTTAGTCATTGTAGCTAGTTTTATTTTGCCAGTTTGAAAACCACACTTGCTCGCGGTCAAGCACACTTAGTGCGCTTGTTTAACAAAGTACCCTTGTCTAATGCAGTACTGAAGCTACAGTAATCTGAAGAGGTTTTTTGTCAGACTATGAATCTACATTTTACAATGGATCATTGCCGAGGTTGGGAGAGAATTGCTCAAAAAACTACGCAATTATTGTTAAGTTCAGATGCGCGTGCCCGTATTGAAGGGATCTGCGCTATTCGGAAACGATCACGGTCGTGATTTCAAAACCTGTGAAAGCGCTTCTTAGTCGTTCGACACTGTGCGTTATAATTGTCTCTATGTATGAGATTATTTGCAAAATTGAGAAGTTTGCCAATAAATCTTGATAAAATTGCCTTATAGATCACCCGTTGTCGGACAACTTAAAAACTACGAAACACTTTCCCTTGACTTGGGGTACCGGCCCGTAGTCAAAGTTTCTCGACATCTCGACCTTCGTTTATATTAAACAACCTCTCCATCTCTGCAATTAGAAGCCCACTTAAAATTGTGGACTTTTAAAGAGACAGGTCTTCATTTTTTTTCCAAGTTTATTTGAATTTACTGAACTTGGTGGTTTTTCAGTCATACGTAGCTATATGTGCGCTGATCTTTTCATTGGATAGTGAAGACAAAATTAATCAGTGATTGATGGGTCGGCCCGGTATTAGCTGGGTGGGTTAAGTGTTTGTAGTTTCCATTACAATGGGTGAGCTTATCGCGTATTCAGAATTCAAATCTTAAAACGCCTGCCACCCCATTTATATGGCTCGTTTGTTTGAGATTACTTCTAAACACAAAGGAAGATTTAATAAATACAATGTGTGCTGTACCATTTGCAATAAGAAAGCGCTCTTTTTACACTTGTACAAGCGAAGGTCAGCGAAATCCCTCAGGCAAACACCGAAGGGATATCATCTGAAAACCTAACATTGCAAGAAATTTTTGGCATTAGTTGTGGAGAATTCATATATCAAGCATGGGCCAAAAATGAAAGCACTGCGCAATGACGGAAGTTAACTGAAGACATTGAAAGAAACTGAAAGAAGACTTCAAATTCATCCAACGTTTCCCGCGTGTGTTTCCGTCAGTTTGGTGTTCTAAACATATTATTTTCTTTTATAAACACCTCACGTGTATCTATTAGTACATTTCAACCCACCTTTGAATGCTGACTGTTTTCAACCAATCAGAGCGCGCGTATTGTACTCCAATGCTATGAAGCGTGTATCGTAGAACATTTTAAATCTTCTACAATTTTTAAGTCCAAGAGTTCACGACAGGCCTGCTACCGATCTCGGACTTTGAAAGTTTTTTCATGAACGAAAGTTACCGTTTGAAGATTTCTTGGTGAAAAATGGTTAAAAACTTGGACTCGTTGTAAACGGTACATGTTGTGCCCACTTTGATCTGCTTCCAATCCGTATCGACTTTTTCCAATTTTATACCTGTTTGTTTATCGTATTTCATTGCCACCGGCCCCATCTCCTCCATCAATCTTGTCTTTACAGTAACTCCCTTTGACGTTTAACTGATCTTCCTTTTGGAAAATATAATTTTAATTCTAACTCAGTCGTCCCAGAACCTGCCATGATAAACACAATTAATAATGGACTATAATTCTTAATTTTATTGGAAGTTGCTCAATAAAAAAAAAATGGTGCCATCAATATGTTATTCAACATCTCGTTTCATTGGATACGTTTTAGCCAAAGATTTTAAAGTTTTACAATGGACATTTCAGTGTCACATGGTTTATTCAATGTATATCAGTTTTTTGTTCATAGAGTTTTTTTTTTGTTAGGACAGTATCATTGTAGTTGGAAACTGAAATAGTTTATCGGTTAATTCAATCATGTTTCGCCATATTTCCGACTTACAAAAAAAGGCTAAGAGTTGGTACAAATAGGAATTTACTTTACAAAAGGGTAAACAGAAAAAAAACAGTGACTCAGCGAAACAGATAAGATTGATACATAAATAAAGACAAGATTCGAATATAAATTATTAGCTAAACTAATTCTGCTACTTTCAGTTTGATCTGGTAAGGTGGCATACCACGTTAACAAAAAAACGTCATAAAACATGAATAGATTGAATTTAAAATACACGTGTTTTGGATAGTACAATTTATATGCTTTTGCGGTTTTGGGTAGCTCCATTTATATGTCAATTTAAAACGGTGCTAGCAATTAATGGTATCTGTGATCGCCAGAAAGGAATTAATTCAGTGGTCAATAAGGTGCTCTGTAAATCTTATTTTAACGGCTGAAAATGCCCAAAGAAAGCTGAAGAAAGCCTCCCTTTATTGCAAACTCACTGTAGGAGGGCATAATCTACGCTTAAAGAATCGTTGACGAGCACAAATTGCTTTTAGTCGAAACCATTTAACTGTCCGGTGATCTTTCTACTCTGTCTGCCTTCAGGTGACGTCACCACCCAACTGATTTATAGTTCACTCACGTTCCCTTTATGATGCGGTATCTAGAACCAACATTCAAAGTGCTTGCCGCGTTCAGTTTTTATTAGGCTTTTGTTCGTGAAGTAACAATGCGAAACCACAATGGATAAATCAAATAATTGTGATTATAGATCACGCGATGTGCAGATCACGTATTTACTCTTTGTCAGCTAGCTTTGTTTAAATCTATTTGATGTTACTGCGCGCTTGATGTAATTGATTCACTCAAACTTTGAAGCGTTGATCATTTCCACGAGATTCTACATTAAATGCATGGTTCTCAATATTTTAGACCTCAATTATCTGCATCTCAGCGATTTCATTGTTAAAGAATTAAACGCCCTTTTACAAAATTTCTTACGCGATCAAATCTACGTTTCCTAATTGGCGTTCTGAATGCAATCAGCATGTAAACACATTTAGCATTCTGCTATTCTTGATTTCTTCGATTGAAACTTCTCTTCTTTACTGTTTTATTGGAGATACTTTAATAGAGTAATGACGCATGGCTAATCGAACAATTTTTGCCTCATATAAGTTCTCAGTTTTATCTTGTTGAGTTTTAGCGCGCGCTCTTGCATAAAACTCGATCTCCTGGCTAAAGAAGTATTCTGTAACGACAATAGCGCCATTGTGAGTGACAATCGTGTACACATTGACTATAGTAAGCGGAGTGATTTCGTTTTTAGTCTCACTGGCACAGTCCTTGCTTTACAAACTCTATTGATTAAGATTAAAATACCGCGTTCTGTCATTAAAGTTGTCGCTAAAAGTTCCCGACATTTCCGCGTTCCAAATAGTCTTACGTCCAACTCAAAGTCGTCAAAGACCATGTAAGACATTTAAAGTTAGTTTAGCCGAGGGGAGGGCAGTGCAAAGCTCAATCTTTTTCTCAAACGCGTTTCGCTGCTCGGGTGTGTTTTGTTACTTTCTAGAAGTAGCATTGATAATGCTCACCTTGTGACTACCCTTGTACAGCCGGTGCTGCAAAGCAGATTTTTGTTTTATAAAAACCTGTTTACGATACTACACATAACCAGAAAATAAAATGATGGTCCGGCTATATCCTTTGAAAGAGAATGCGTGGCTTCCGGAAAAAAACAAATTTTCAGTTGTCCTCTCGATTTTTTTTTTTCTAAAAAGAAATATCGTGATTGTAAGTTGTTTATTTTGAGTAATCTTTAGTGATTGCAAAAGAGAAGAGAAAATAAATCTGATTTAGAAGGCGCGAGGGAGCTTGCCTGCTTTGGTTTGTTTTAATAGTCTTGTAGGTGTGCTTAGATACAAGGAAGTGAGAATACCAGAACAGGGTGTCTACCTAGACTAGCAGAAACTATCCGCGGGACAGTCTATAACTATAAAAATGTAAATAGGACCGGAAAATCAAGCCGGATTGATTGAAAGACTAAACATAGTTCTAATAAAGGACATTCTTAAGTGCAAAATAAAAGGGATTCTCGATACCAGCTCATTCACTTCTAAAGAAAAGGAAAGTCCATCTCTGGAGATGAGAATGGATGTCGACCCTACACGATTGGTGAATAAACCTGACATCTTTCTCTTTGCATTACTGGTTGTGTGGCAAGGGCAAGATACTATAAAACCTTGCGCGAGTTTGGTTATCTTGAAGTGAACCAACTCCAAATCATTCCTCATTGATTCCGCCAGCGGTTAGCTCAACAATTGTAGTGAGCGTACTCTTAGATGGTTCGGCGACCACCATATTGTTTGTGATATTTTCGCAAAAGTGTGGGCGAAAGTGAGTTGTGATTGGCTAATACTTGTCTTTACAGTCTTGTCACCCAATAAAGCTGTTATTTTTTTGTTTAGTTATGGAAATGTCGCCCGTGTTATCACCGTGTCTATAAGCACAGCATAAGCATAAAGAGAACGAAACATGCTCGTTCTGCTAATGCTTATATTATATGCTCTGCTACAACCGTAAAGGCTGGCTATCACCACGACATAAGCCCAAGCACAAACATCAGCAAAACCGATGCCCCCAACACAGGCATAAGAACAAGCACAGGCATAAATATAACAAAAAATTTAACTCTTGTGCTTGAGCTTATGCCAAGTGAGAACGCCCTGCTGTACGTGCAAGTTTATGTATAAGCCGACATAAAGTCGTCCGCCATCTTGTCTTACTGTATATCAAGGACGTATAGAACCTATGTTTACGCTTGTTTCGTGCACGTCCTCTCAACTGTTATGTTTATGTTCACACTTATGCCTGTGTCGCAGTGTAAACCAAGCTCAAGCACAGCAAATGGTCAGTCATTTACTCTGACCTAGACTTCTTCCAACACATCACAAGCAATATGGACAACTCCGCTCATTAAACAGGATGAATGAAGATTGGTAACCTTTCTTGTTTCCAGTGTCGAACGTTTTTATTTTTAGTTTCTACTGTTATGTATGTCCATATGCTTTTGATCTAGCTACCCTTGCCGCTTGCTTATACTTGTATTTGACAGAGCTTCCGCTTGTAAGCTCTTTGTGTATCAGTTCAGAGTCGCGTCATGCAAAATTCAAACCAGAGTGTAGCTGATATCGTAAGCTTTAAAGGGACACAGTTAGCTTTGGGACCGCGCTGACCTGGACACTAGTTTTCCCACTTTCAAAAGAGTTCATCAGAGTACATCTAGAATTTCGCTTCAATCTTCGTAGTGTTTTGCTTGATTTTCAATCGTGTACTGAAAAACCTGTTTTTGAGTGTGCCTTTGCTCATTCAGTAATATTGTTTTATCATATCTGGTTAAAAACAGTATGGATCGTGTCTCCGTGATATGCAAATTAGCTATGAAATCATAGTATCTAATGCCCATGTGCACGAGCTGACTGTGTCCCTTTAAATTCTATTCGCGTCAAAGTTTAGACAATCGAAGCCCCTTGCCTGGTTTTCACTAGCGACGCAAGCAAAAGTGCAAACACAAGCGCAAGCATAACAGCTCTTTTATCCCCATAAAAACAACCTCGAAGCAAGCATAAGCACATGCAAAAGCACAATCACAAAGAACAAAATTTCTCATTTCCTTGTGCTTGCGGTTATGCCTGCGTTAACAAATGGTAAACGCACTATTGAGTTATAGATGCACGCGGGAGGTTGCTAAGCACAAAAGAAGCGTAAGAGTCGCACGAGGCGATAGCCGAGTGCGACTCTAGCTTCTTGAGTGCTTAGCAAACCTCCCAAGTGCATCCATAACTCAATAGTGCACGCTTTGGCGTTTACCATTTGTTTTATAACATAACATTGAGATATTGGAACAACAGAAGTCTTTTTATTAAGCTACATCACAAAACGCCCGCTTTGCTTTAGTTATTGAGTACGTCAGCATCATACATCCATGAGCAAATAGTAGAGGCTGAATTAACCAATCAGAGCGCGCGGTTTGCTTTAGTTATGTTGTAATTCGCTTTATGTCTTGTCAAATCACCACATAATTAAGTGCAAGGAAATTTATTACGTCTGGCCAATTAAAACACTCGTTCTAGATTCCTCCTCGTCTTAGAATTTTAACTGACAACAATGATGACGGTCGCGGTTGATTTTGATGAAAGGTTTTCCGAGATTGTTCGGAACATAGAATATTTGATAAGTGAATAAAGGTGGTGAATTTCAAGTTCGGTAATTGAATGTGAAAAGTGAACTAATCAACATGACACGAGCTTGGAACAGAAAAATCTGAGCCCCCGACAAGAATCGAACCCAGGCCCTACCGAAACCGTGCGGGCGCTCTATTCACTAAGCTACGAGAACTCATGGAGAGTAGAAAGTAAAGTCATTTAAGGTAATTCCCTTGAAATTGTTCTACTATCAAACTTTTTTTGAAACTTGGCGTAATGAACATTCATGGTATGAACATTATAAAAATGCAATAAAAAAATGGGGTCACCGTGCTGGTTTACGCGTCAGCAAGCTCTTAAAATGAGGTATTTTTACTGGTTGCGCGTTAAAAGTTCGAATCACCTTCATACAGAATTAAATCTTGATTACTTGAAAGAAATAAAGTTTTGTCTTGAAAATAAAGCTTCATTTATTGGCATAAGCAGTATTGCTTCATTTAAGCCGTTTTTGATTGCCTGGTTGCGGTAATATTGCACTTTTTCGGACAGTTCCATGGCTAACTTGAAGTCCTCGCCTTGGCCAAAATACACCCAGTTGGGAAATATTTTCCAAAAAAAATCACGTTCTACTATCAAACTTTTTTTCCTCTTCAAATATGTTTTTCATTAGACTGTTCTTAGCAAATACCTAAAAGAAAAATCGGGGGTCACCGTGCTCGTTTAAGAGAAAAAGAGAATTTATTCCGTTATCGAGCTTAGTTTGAGGGAAATCTCTTGCGTTTTGCACGTGCACGTGCTCGTGCGCGCGCGCTGATGACGCGAAAATCGTGCGCAGTAGGGATGCGCAATGCAATACTAAGGAATTACCTTAACTGAGTTCATACGTGGCTGATGTCCTGCATACTGCTACAGGGTGTTTCAATAGGTCGTGGACATTTTAAAACGTCTATACTTTATCCAGATTTTTTATGTTTCTCCCTATTTTCTTACAGACATAAACAAATCTTATTGTTTATCGATTTTCAAAACTGTTCTATGAGTCGGATAAAAAAAGTCGCCGAAATAAATATTTTCCCACCAAAAGGTGCGAATCTGTGACGAATGTGTTTCTGTACTTTCCCGCCATTTTTGTCTGTTGTCAGTAGTAGCACAAAGATTTTAAACGTGTTGATATAATTTGCAATTTGCAGTCTATTTAAGAGCACAGGCAGCAATTTTACGATCATCTAGAGTATCTGTTCGAGAAACGACTAAAATATATATTGCAAAAAAGCAAGAGCTGGGTAGCGAAGTGGTCACATAAGAGTTTTACGACAAGCCAAGAAGTGGTCGACCATCAGTCCTTGACAGAACATGAAATAAAGTTATAGAAAAAGCAAAGTATAAAAAAGGAAATTCTACACAAAAAAATCAGCAAACAACTGAAGAACAAAGGTCTGCCTGGATCTGCAGCAACAGTGTGGAGATATATGTCAAGAAAAGGATGGAAACCTTTGAGACGAAAAAAGCTCCCACTTCTGAGCAAAAGCCAGCGGAAAGCACGCTTGGTATTCGCTCGCACTGATTGTAAATTAACAGCAGATGAATGGGAAGACATTCTCTTTAGCGATGAGTACCCTAAATACCTTTTTCTTCTTCCCAACCCTAAAAACGATATCGTATCGGGCTCACAGGAGAGTCAAGTTTTGCCATCGTGCCAAATTAAAGGAAGTGCTAAATGGATGGTTTGGGGTGGCATAACAGGCCGCGGCCTTACCTGCGTTCCTTACATTTTATCCCGCAAGGACAAACTGTAACGGTAGAGTATATTATCACAAAAATTCTTCAGAAAGAAGGGAAGCCACTGTTCAGCCCTAGATCATCAACAGGAGAGCCTGTAAAACGAAAGCTCTTCACGGATAAAAGCAGTGCGACCTTCATTCAAGGTGACACACCAACTCATACGGCGATAGCATCCCAGCAGCGGTGCAAGAGAAACTTCCCGAATTTTATCCAAAAAGAAGAGTTGCCAGTAAATTCACCTTATCTTAACCCCATTGAAACCCTATGGACCATCATCGACGATGCTGCACACAAAGATCCGATCCCTAAGACGATGGGAGGAATAAAATCAAGGTTACGGCAAGCCTGGAAAAACATACTACTGGGAAGCCTAATTAGGGGAGCTAGCTCGTTCCATGCAGCAGCGGCTCAAAAACGTTATACAGAACAATGGGGACGCTCTGGATATCAGTGGTCAAACAAAACAATGTGCATAAAACTGGAAAACTTTCATTAACTTCAGATTCCTGAAAGAACCATTTATTTGTGTAAAAAAAGTGTCCACGAACATTTGAATTATCCTTTAGGCCCGGGGGGGGGGGGGTACTTGGGTCAATTTTTGCTGGGTATGTGCCGCTGGCCTCTCAGAACCCCTACCCCATTATAGTCTATTCTGTGACCAATTACAGACCCCATCTTAGTCACTTTTGGGCAAATGTAATTTTCACGATCCCAACTTAGTCACTTTCTGATAAAGCCTTTTAAGTAAGGCACCCTAAAACAAGTTGACACGTTTGTTAAATTGAATGTAGAACACTTTACTTTTCACGTACAACACAAACATTCTGGTAATGTTAACCGTAAGTATTTACAAACATACCGCCATCTTTAGTTAAAATGCAAACATTCTTCTTTAACGGGAACGTCATAATAGTTTCTTACATGAATAAAAACAAATTACGATTTATAACTTATAGATCAGAAGATTCAAACTCCTAATAAAGATATTGGCAAGACCGTTTTATACCGGTGTAAATGTCACGTTGAAAGCTAACAATTCCCAAGAGAAAGAGATCAAACGCTTGCTAATCCAAAAGAAGATCCAAGTTGTGTTAACTTCGATGGACGATAACAACGCAGAATAGCCGGAAAATAAATGCCGTATCACAGATGTTTTGTTGGACTTTGTTCTGGACCCAGGGGTTCTGTACTATTGTGCAAGTTGTTAATGTTTAAGTTGTGATGTCATGAACGGAATTCAATGCGAGCCGACTGTTAAATATAAAAACAACAGCACGAACCATTTTTTAACCGAGAATCTTCCAACTTTTAAATTCCTGCTTACCAGAATTTTCTTATCCCAGAAATCTCGCAAATGTGCGACCCCATTCTAGTAACTCTACTAAAAATGTAACCCCATTATAGTCAGTCCAGTCGTGAAAATGCGACCTCATCCAGCGGCACATCCCTATTAGCCCCTTATAAGGGAGTACCCCCCCACCCCCGGGCCTTTAGGATCGATCAGCGCTGTTGAAAGGCGCATTTACACGCCATTCATTTTGGGTACGGCACTCCTAAATTTGGGCACGCGGGCCAGTAATATAGGGCACGGCTCGCTTGATTTTTGTCGTGTAAAAGCAAATTTTTCGGCCCGCGTGCCGAAAAATTTAGGCGGGCCGAGACCACCTCAGGAGGTAGTCTCGGCCCGCCTAAAAAGAGGTCCGCGTGCCGAAACTAGAGGTATTCTCGTCCTCAGAGTCTTTGCGCTCCTGGCTGACCACAAAAGCGAAGGCTCTGGGGTCGAAAATGAGTTTTGGGGCGCCAAAATCTTGTTGTTTTCGCGGGAAGAAAGATGGACTCGAAGAATCTGAAGAATATAGTGGCATAATTCGCATCTGGAGCAACGATGCCACAGACATGTTAATCGTAATTGTAATTGCACGAATTGGACACTCCCCTTGGGGCTTTTCAGTTTCCTTGGACCTGTGGTCCAAGGAAACTATCCAGTTCGCGTTAGTATAAATTAAAAGACTTGAAACCTCAAAGGAAACGAGAGAGGTATACAGCACGCTACAGGAAAGTAACACATTCTACTTCAGTGATTCAGTTCGACAACGTGCACGTTTTGAAAGATTGTGAGGTTTGTCGGTTGGCGATCGATGCCAGAGACAAATTTGAATCAGATTTTCCTCGTTCTATTCTTCCACTGTATTCTAGCCTATAACTATAAGCATGGAACATTCTTTTATTAATGATGTTGTACTTTACTTTTAAACTCATCAGGATAAGTTGTCTTTTTGCGTTTCAGAAAACTTTTGACAAACGATTTCCGAAGTTCGTTTGAAATTCCCGAAGTTCGCTTCGAACCATAAGTCACCCAAGCGTAACATAAGGGTTTGTATGAATTGTGGTTGAAATATAAGAGTTTGCATGGAAATTATGAGATGACATTAAAGTGGTTCAATATCTCATCTTGGAGAGTTTAAATGCCGAGATTTAAGCGAGTTTTGATATATTTGCCCTACGGTGTCATAATAAATTATTATACAGCCCAGAATATAGCTTGCAACAGGTCGTTTTGTCGCCGCTTAAATGCATGTAAGAGCGGTACAAGATGACTATGTTTCGTCCCTCGATTTTGACAGACGTTTTCGCTTTTTCAAAGCAACGAGCCATACAATTGCTTTTTGCACTCGAGAATTTGTCATGTTTTGTGTTTTTTTTTTTTAACATCCGCAAAAGCTCACCGGAAACGCGCTTTAAATCAAATGTGAACCGCTGTCATATAAGCGCAGGGACGCACAAATTTAAGAGTGCCGTTCTTGTTTCAGGAGTGCCGTTCCAGAAATCGACATTGAGAAAACTCGCACATATTTTGCCGTGTAAATGAAGCGGACCGTGCCCAAAACTATTGGCCCGGGTGCCAAAATTTTGGAGTGCTGTGCTCAAAATGGTTGTCGTGTAAATGCGCCTGAAGTCATCGTGAGTGTGATAAGTGAATAAATTTTAATCTCGGTAATGAAATGTGAAAAGTGAATTGATCAACTTGACTATTTTTTATTAGTATAAATTTGTGAATCCGTGAATTTGATTGGCTAGATTACCATGATTACCGTTTTCCATCTGCTGATAGTCAACAGTTACGCATTAGTGCACATCGCGCATCACGTTTGAACCTGATGTAACATAATAAAACAGTTTTTTTCTACGCGTTACTTGACATTTTTTTCTTTTTATGCAATGAGACTACGGTAAATTTATACTACAACAATTAGACTACTCGCCCTCGTTTTCTACGAGCGATAGTCAACTCGGCTGCGCCTCGTTGACTATCTGCTCGTAGAAAACTCGGGCTCGTAGTCTAATTGTTAATTAGAATATTTATGGCCAAGAGTGTAGGAAATCCAGTGTCAGAATATAATATCTGAAAGTGTGAAGTAAAATTCACGATCCCTAAGTCGTAGCTCCTGTTCGAGATTATAAAAATCATCTTGGCTTCTTCTTCCTTAAAGACACAGGCGTTTGTTTGCTGCCAGAGTAGTACTCGAATACCGAGACGCCTCACTTTTGTGAAAAACAAACAACAGCGGAGGCGCGCGAATCATAAGGGCTAATATTGGGTCTTTAAAAAATATCACCCCCCTCCAAAAACGTGAGTTTCCAGGTTTAAGGTCTCCATTTTACCACTAGCAGGATTTGTTTTTAGGTAGTCCCGAGTTCAAAACCTCGGCCACGCTGGGTAAATAGCGAAATGGTCTGCCTCCCCCCACTTGGAATTTATAACTATGTTTCGTTCATTTGAAATATGTCAAATATTTGTTTTCTTTCTTTCAGTGGCATGCCTGTAAACTAGGTAAGCTTAGTGATTGCTAAGTGCATGACCGCTATAAATAAGATTTACATTTACATTTTTTTACATTCGTCGCAAGAGTAGAAGAAACAACAACACCCGTCGCTTGAGACTTCGGCCGCCTTTATGGCCAAGTTGAGAATGGAGCGTTGCAACTAGCATATTTTTAAAGATCGTGTTCTTGTAACTTGTGATGTCGATGTCCACTTTTGTAAATCAACAAACGAATGTGGTTTAACGTGGTCTGTACTCTTATCGACATCACTACGTGTAATCATAGTGGTCAAAACGTTGTGGACTCACGAGGCGCTGAGCTCGAGCTGAAAAAGGCATTGCGTGACACATTTGTACTCTTATCGACAACGGTAAATTAGCCAATCAGTTGGCAAGATTAGATGCAATAGCCCTTTACACGGTTAATGCTGCTCACTTGCATAACAATGAAATCTAGCATGTATATGAGGCAATCTCAGGCTATTTTGTAGTTTTACTCCGAAATTGCCTCGCACCCACGTAGGACGTAGGATTACACTGTAATGCAAATGAGAAAAACTAACCGTGAAAAAGGGCTATTGTGGTAAAACCTGGTATTAACTTCTATGCTCGTGCTCGAGCCGTTAGACTGAAAACCAATTAACACAAGGTAACAGGAAACTAGGGAAAGTATGAAGTAGTTAATTATCCCATGTCAATTTATTTTTAAATATGATAGAGGTTTTCGTGGAGAATGAAAATGCGCGGAAATTCCCCTGGGCTGCACCACATGAGCAAAATCCGCGGCTGTTTTCTAGTGAAGATGGCTCCACGACATTATGGGGTGAAGCGGAGAATGTCTCAAGGAAATCTAAACAAACACACATATGTTCAAATAATGAAATGATTTTTTTACTAGCAGCAATTTTCAGTTTTCATTCACTTGTGTGAACTAAATTACAAAATAAGGCCCCTGTCTTTAAAGTCACCTTTAGAAATCTGCGGCCGTCCCAAACTGTACTATATACATTGTACATAAATATGTCTTCAGTTGTATTGTTGTCAGCATAAATCATGGATAAATTCCTTGTAGAAATATATAATACGAGAGTACCAGACCTCGCGCATTTATCTAATTACACAATTAAGTTTATACAATCGTATTACAATAATGTATTAAAAGCCAAATTGCATATACTAAACGCATTGGTAAAAAGTTATGTTACATTATTTTATGTATTCCTGGGTTTTATCGCTGCCCAGTTTTCGATCATTTGTTTTTTTCGTAGTTACTATGCTGTTTCGATACATGTTTCAACAAAAGCTAAATTTAAGTCTTTTTGAAATGTAACGCAATCGCTAATTAAGATTTCGTAGGTGACGTTTGATTTAAGAACAATGCCTTACCAAATATAGTCATGTTAACAGACCATATTTGGGTCATCACGCAATGGAGAAGCATCACGTGACACCGGCTGCAAATTAGATTATGACATTATACTAATGAACTCTAGCTTTAAAAAAGTAACTTTTATAACATCTAGTGATTTCGTTGAATTAAGCCGTAATTTGTTGAAATACTTTTGCCTATAACTCTGTTTAGAAATAACATCAAATACTGTCGAAAAGCAAGGTCAAATATTTAATTACTCCATCAGGAGCCTAATACCAGGAGTGTGCAATTACTCCATATATATTCCTGTCACGGCGTTTTCGCAGTCCGATCTAGTTTTCGTTTGAATTTACCGCGAATTCAGACCCACTCAGGAAACTTAGTGACCAATCAAAAGCACGGAGTCAATTTTTAACTGACGTCATCAGTTCGCCGGAAGATTAAGACGACATGTTCACCTGGGGGCGCCAATTTTTTCCCTTACCGATGAGCGCTCATGCAGACCGAAACTGACCTATTTCGCGGGAAAAACCTTAAAATGCACTTATCTGTAAAAATGCCGTGACATGGGCTAAACTTAGTACCGGAGTTGCGCTCTTCTCGTGATGGGATAACGACTCAATATTCTTTGGTTAAATATTGGTACATTTGATATAAACAGTTTAGTGTAAAAAATTATCTTTGGTCGTAGTAGAATACATCTTGCCCAGTAATAAAGCTTTTTTTTATATCCCCACCTGTGATTCTTTTGTTGTTCTAGTTTTCTAGACATTAAATAAGTTCTAATAAATAAAGCAAGCTTACCCCACAAATAAACGCATCAAGGAAAGCAATATGTTTCTGATTGCTCCCAAAACAGTGGTAAAACTATTCTACAATTAAATAGTTTTTCAACACGTGACTTCTGCACGCACGGAAGTAGCAAATTTATTAGAATCTTGCTAAAAGTCTCACTCTAAATTTATCTGTTATATCTAAACATTTTAGTTATTTTCAGTTTCAACTGTTCTGTCACCTGTCTTTGTAACTTTTGGTCAATGAGATCAACGTAACCGATGAAATTGAGCAGTTCATGACGTCGATATACTGTTTCGTGGTTGTTAAAGTATAAGCGTAAGTATCTTTTAAGAACTGCTTTCGCCCTACGTAATTTTTGCAAATCCTCATAGTTTCACTAACGACGGTTAGCAAGCTTTTTCCCGCCAAAAAGACATGTGATCCGTCGCGCACAGCAGGAAATCTCACTCTACCTACCAGCTTGTAAGACCTCTAACCCGCTCACTGCCTAAAACGTGTTCCTTTAGAATATCAGTTCTCTAAATTGGAATACTTGTCAAATTGTTGTTAACTACAGGAACTGTACCACCGTGGAATAAGTTGTAAAAATATCGCGGCGATGTCTTTGGTGTGCCAGTTAACTTGATTGATGGTAGACCAGTGTTGCAATCGCACCGACGCCCACTGCTGCGAGACAGAGCTTTTTCCACCATGTCTTTTCTCTTTCCTCGCATGCCTCTCCAAAGATCTGATTAAATGCTTCCTGTTGAAGAGAAAAAAGTAAGGGTAAATTTCTGTCGCATTAGAGCGAAAGTAATCTGGTAATTAGTTTGATTTTAGCTCAAGTTTTATTACGGTTTGAGACTGACTGAGTAGTCGTCTTATTGGTAAGCAATTGGTCAGCTTGGGTTTTACGAAACTCATTTGAAAACCGCTGTATTTGTATGACTGGATTTATGAAAGCTATGTCTATGAGAAAAATGCTCTAAATGCTCTAAATGAAATCATTTTGATTTCACGACTCCTAAAGGCCTAAAAGTCACTCCAAGAGGATTAAAAAATACCGAGAGAAGAACAGCAAATGGAAAATAAGAGAATGGAGGCAAAAATGACTGACATTCCTTTGAACTTTTACATCGTCTGCTTTAATTTGGAGAAGCTGTACCGAGGAAAAAGAAACCCTTGAGCCGGGGCAAGATTTATTTTGCACTGTCCCTATAAATCCAGGCATGTACATTTTATTTGTTTGAAAACACAAATGGTATATGTCAAGCGATTTAAAACTATTTTAGAACTTAATTATGGCTGCCGAAACAAAAAGGACATGCGTTCTCGGCTCTACCTTACTGAAAAACATCAATTTATCAGCTCTGTTAACTCTTTTCATTCAGCGCTGCAATGCCAAACATTGCAGTTAATCTTTTGAGTTATCACTTAACAATATCAGATTATGAACTCGAGATTTCTATCGCGTGATAGTTGGCTCGCGGGCTGCGTCTTCGTCAACTGTCACGCAAGGAAATTGAGAGCGAATAATCTAATATTTTAAGTATGATTCTACCAGTCATTTAAATATTGATCTAAATCCTCTTCACAGGCACCTTGAAAACGCAAAGAAGCAGCAGCTGCGTTTTTTTTTTTACAGTGGCACACAGCTATGTTTATAGTCACTATCCTTTTAGTGTATAAGTAGCGTAACCAATCAGAGAACGGCATTCGTGATGAAACGCTAGTAGCTTTAATATACCAATCGATCGATAGATCACGATCGCACGTTCCCTGCTTTTTGAAAGTGGACGTTATTCTTGATTTTAGGCTTAAAACTACAAAAGTTATAGGTTTTGGGCTCCAATCTTAGAGTGTGCACGAAAACAGTTAAGCTACTCACTCTTTTTTTGTATGAGCAAAAATGCATCTCGAGCCAGCTCGTAGTGTAATTTTTAATTAACGCTCCATCTTTTTATAACGCTAAACGAAATGGCGTCGAGGTTACACCCCTCGCAGAGTTAATTGCTTTTCACAAGGTTTTAATTACCTCGAGCTGGTTTTACCAAATTGTACCTCATGCCAGCACAATAAAATTTTTTCTTAACCGTTATTATTAGTCTCCAAGAGCTGACAAAGATTTTATTATCCACAAAAGAGAAAAACTTTTAACTCAAAGATTATCATTGTGTTTGAAGCTCGTTTTGTTGTGTGTTCAGTTAAGAAGAAAAATTCTTAAATCGTGCGTATGTTTCATAATTTGCATGTAAGTATCAACAGATAATATTTATTCTTGTAGGCACTAAGTTGCCATTGTAAGTTCTAATTAGCTTTTGCTTTTAAGCCAAAGTCGACGATATCTTATCTTCACGGAAAAGAATAGTCTTATTTTTACATAGTCAGCAATTGTTTTTAGTTGAATGGATTTGACGAACGGTATGTTATATCACTGATGCTGAGTTTGCCATTTTTATATCGTCGCATTCGTTTACTTATTTATTCTGAGCAAACCGCAATGGCATTATAGCAACGGGTCTTAAACGAAATATCTAAGAAAAGATCACTGATGCAATATCTTAATTCTGCATATTTCCGAGAAACACAATGGCGAACTTGTATGTTTGTTTTACAGATTGAACAAGGTTTTCAATTACAAATTCTTTGTAAGAAGATGGTTTTTTTAAGGGATGGATGGACTGTGTTTCATGATATATGCGCCATTCTTGTGCAGGAATAAAACCAATTTTAATCGAATTGGTGTTATAGCACGCTATTGCAAGCTTCAGTTTCCTGATCAATCTTATCTCTCTATCATTTTCACATTAAACGTGTTACTCCGAGCGTGCGAGATCAATATCGTTATCGTTTTCGTGCGCTTGCGATATGCGTTACGACATTTGCTATAAAAAGGCGTTAGTATCTGTATTCAAGGCACGTACCTTGAATGCAGACCTTTCTGTAATGAATTGGACTGATTAAAACAAATAAACAAGCCACAGTGCTGCTTTCAGTGAACAATGAATCCTACAACATCCCAGTCCGCTTGGATGCAAATAACAACCAAAAAAGTAACAAAAAACAGTTTGAAAAAAAGACTAATCTAGTTTTTCAAGGTACTCAGTCCGTGATAGATGCCTTCTTAAGACAGAACAAAAACTCCCCGAGTCAATATTTACTAAAAGCAAGTCGACATGCAAAATAACTCCTATCTTATTTACTTTTCTTTAGATCATTGACATCTATGCATGCTTTACGTCTTTTATTTCCTCGTCATTGGAGACCTGTTTTATCAATTCAAAATTTCCCTCATGCGGCAAGTTTGCAGCGTCAGCAATTAATATTAGGGACTTTTTTTCCTGAAAGTTTTCTTTGCACGTTTATTCTTCATCTTCCTGGTGAACTGATAATTACGATATCAAGTTTCGCCCACGGAGTGTGACTCAACTCACGTTTCTCCATTCTACTGGCGTTTCTCAATTCTGTGTTCTGCCTTTCTGATGCAATTCTGCGTAATTCTGTGTTAATTTTATTTTTGCTGAAAACATACACTACTTGGACATGCTGTTTTACGCTGAAAATGATTTTAACGAACCTTTTCTGCTTTTTTTTTAATTTTTACTTTATTTTATTTTATTCTTAACATTTATTCTATTTATTATTTTATTTGGACCCAATAAATATTTTTACCTTAGACAGGTTCTTCTTCAATTACGGGCCACGTGATATTCTGTAGAAAGCTGTTCATTTATCCATAGAAATAACATTCATTCATATACAAGGGTAGCGAGGTTTTGAAAATTTGAAAGCAAAAGTTTTCAAGAGTATTATCACATGATCTGGAATGGGGCAGCAAAACGTCCAAGCTAAAAAGATCCATCGCAATGAAAATCAAGCGAAATAAACTAATATGTTCATTTGTTGGAAAACGGAGCCGCGGCGAAAATTATGGCTCTCCATTAAAATAAACTAAAATGGAAATTTCCTATTTGCATTTTTTTTTCTCCAAATAAGCCATTATCTCATAGCGTGTTTGTCGCCTTCCAGTGAATAATAACTGATCCATTTCAGTCTAGAAATTTTGCAAACGCGCAGTTTTCTTTAGGTATGTAACTACTGAATTAATAAGTTAAAACCAATTATCTCACACAACTTCCCTATGCCGGATACCTACCACTGATGTCATTACTTTTGTCATTTTTCTCGGGCCTTGTATGCCAGTTTGACTCATACTGCCATGAAATAATTAACCGTACAATTTTTTTGCTTTAAACTTTGAAACTGGTAACCTAGCAACGGTCGAGGGATCCACTTTTGTGTGTGGTGTTGTTTTTTTTTTTGCATTCATCTGAGACTTGCACAGAAAAAGGCCAGAAGCAAGTTGTCTACCTTGAGATTACATTTTTCCGCTTCCGGACTTGCAAAATTTATTGCGCAAAATTCGCCTTTCTTGAGTACTAGTGTCTGTATTCAATGCAAATGAATTGTATTATCAAATGTTTGGGTTTTTACAGGCCCAAGCACTTTCGTATATGACAACTTGTTAATATAAACAGTGTCGTTAAAGCTATTTATATAACTGGTAATGTTCAACCTACAAGCCAAAACGCGTTTTGTAGTCTCAATTCCTAGCACAGATTTAAACCTTACGTACCACTGCAATTTTGTGCCAACACTGTTCAATATTTATGCTATGTATAACCGAGGATATCTTTGACGCGTTTCTCTTTAAAGCGCTAGGTTAAGAATTGAGTTTCTGGGAACAAAGTGAGTGAACGGGCGAATTAAGCTGAAAACAACTTCGAATCAATAAATTCCAACTGTTTAAATATTGTCACTTACCTTCATGTTGAGGTAAAAATATTTATGCACGTAGCCTTTTGAATAGTGATTATGAAAAGGAGCTATGAAAGTGTGAAGCAGGCGCTCTGTTTCAAGTTTCTCTCAGTGCTAGAGTATTCTCCGTTTGAGGAACTCTGTTTTATGGGTGTCGACAAATTAATGGTATGAAATGCATGAATACAAAGCAACATTCCCGAATCGCAGAAAAATCTCTCGTATAATATGAACAGCGTCCCCTGTTCTTTCCAATGAGCATTTGGAAACAAATTTGCATTTTGCATTGTATGGAATTTTCGTCACAAAATCAATATTGCCGGGATATTCAGTGCAAGCATAAGTTGTGCTCAATATAGAACAGGAAGTTTTAAGCTCACTGAAGGAAAAAGTTTGCTTTATAATATCTCCATTGATTGCTAATTTTTAGGATGACTAAATGCGTCTTGGAAGGGTGACCTTTAAGTTCGATAAATGGTAACAAGCATGCAATTAAATAAAAGTAGAGATAATTCTGTTATGCATAAAGTTTGTAAACAGTAACTATTCCGTGCAAGCTTTAGGGATTGGTAGAAGCTTGGAGACCAGTTTCTTAAAATATCTCTATACTGAGAAATCCCCTAAAACCAGAAGTAATTCAAAAATCGAGAAATGTACCTTTGGCAAGCCTGCAAATAACAGTGTAGAGATATTTTTCTTAGCTCTAAATTATAATGCTTTTTAAATATTTTATAATTTTGCTAAAGATAGCGCTTTTTGGCGTCTGTGACTCAGACCCTGTTTGTGAGTAACTTACCCAACCTCCATGGGTACAGATCCATTCCGATAAGCTTGAAATATAATTTCCAACCCAGTCGATTATCTCGTCTACATCTTGTTGCAAGCCGTTGCCCATGCAGTACTGCGCCAGTTTTCGCTCCTAAACGCAAAGATTGCCACAATTCTTCCCCAGTTCACTCCATCGCGGAACACCTCATCTGCAACCTGCACGAATTTCGTTGTGCGCCGAACCATTTAGAACGTTCAATCGGTCTGCACATATAGCGAGAACGGTTTGCATGGCGTTCTTCGAGTTCGTCGGAAAGTTTCCGTAAAATTGCAGCGCTTCTTGTCGGTGGAGGAACTTCCCTTGCCTATACGATACTTAACGAGGTCTTGCGCTAAGAGGTGCGCTTCTAAGCTTACTCGCCGTATCTCCTCATTGTCACGAATCTGTGATGCGACAATCTGCTTTTCTGCGAGCAAACTCATACCTCAGAATCACCTCTTCACAAATGTACTTAGCGATGCTTTTTCTTCACTTACAAGTTAATCAGTCCTCATTCGATTTTGGCTCTTGTTAAAGCCGTACACTAGCTTTCATTAAGAATGATTCCTAGAATTATTATCTTGCGAGGTAAACCCTTAAGTCGGCCACCTGTTTACGTGCACTGAACGGGTTTTCCCAATTCTAACTGGTTCTTTGCATGGAATCAACGAACGTGATTGGCCTACGGGCTGATAGATGTGTAAATCACTTTTTCTTGTGGGCAGTATTCATGTTAAAATACACTGATGAAGTAGGGTAAATATAAATTCCATTCAATTTTTTGACTGACATGGGCTTTGAAATGACCTGTTCGTCCTGTATGGCTTGTGCGATTTTTTAATTGCGCAAATTCTCTTGAGTGATAAACCATTTCGTACTACGAGTTTTTTTTTTTTTCAGTAAAGAAATTATTGGCGAAAAAATAGAAACCTTTCCCGCGGGGTTAAGTTTTCATGCACCATTTTATCCCCGATCCTTGGGAAGATTTTAAGCGGCGAGGCCAAAAGCGTCTTTTGAAAGAAACCGATGAAAAATATTCAAATTAGTGTAAGTGTCAGAGTAGGCGCGAGATTTAAAAATCCGCCCACGCCCTAAAACCTCGTTTGGGCTGCTCACGTACAAGCAGGATAGGAAAAAACTTACCACGGTCAACTAAATCGTTTGATTTGTGTATTTTGACTCGTTTACTGTGGAAAAATAAAACGACTAGAAAACTTTCCACTGTTGCCAAACGACTCGTGCAATTGAAGACAATTGGCCGTTCCTGTGACAAACGTTCTTCGAGTCAAGAGCTGCACATCCATTCATGAAAAATTCATCGTGTTTCTTTTGCACCCGGAAACGGGAAGAAAGCATTCATAGGAAGCTCTTTCAAACCATGCTGTGAAAAAAGATAAATAAAATTTTGGCCCGGCGCCCATTTAAACTGAATATTACGTACCTTTTAGCTTCACGTATTCATGTGCATAGTGGTTTTTTAAGAACGTACGAATACTCGTTGCAAGTTAGTTTTGTTTTAAAAAACTATTCCTGAGCCTGCTCTTATGGCTGCGAAATATCGATCTTAAAATTAGCATGTGGACTTCACGCAAATGGCACGCGTCAGGAAAGCCTTTATGCACTCGAAGACGATTTCTGGGGGGGGGAAAGTAGACAAAGTCCTTCATTTTTCCAAGGTCATGAAAAGGCCGATTTTCTGCCATAGTGCGTTGCCTAGCTTGCTGCATGAGGTTGCTTGCATAAAGAGAATCACTATAGTGAAAAAAAAAACGATTGGAATTCCGGAAATGGCGATAAAAGGCACTTTCACGCTGAGAAATCTCTGTCCAGCTTTTGAGTGTTAGCCAGGAAGCCACCGCGGGGGGAACTTCGGCATATATGAAAGGGTGGGAATGCTCGTTCAGAAAATTCCCAAGGATTTTTTGAACCCATGAAAATAGACAACCATATTTTAAAAACAAATTAAATATATATTTTATATATTTTCTTTCTCGTGAAACCCTAACCGAGACTTTCAAGGATACATATGTGCAACAAATATAAGTGGCGTTTTTCTCAGAACACGCCTAAGTGAGACCAAAAAAATCCAAATTTACGTACCTTTAGCGAAAGCGAAGAGCTTTGCGCGCCCTTTCCTACTACAATTCCCCGTCTCCGTGAATCCCATTGAATGCACAACCACTTACACGATATTGCCGCAAGTGACAAGGGCTAATAATCCCGGGTTAAAGAACACCTTCGCATTAACTGGCAAATACGTAAGGCCATAAAAGGAATGACTGTACAACTTGCTGTCGTTTTTTGAAACAGAAACTCTATCGTTCTTGCTCAGTCAAGCAAAACCATCACTGGGAACTGAAAAATAATCCATAGCTGATTGAAGCGAGTAGTGACACAATTCTGACTCGTGATCTAAACTTGATAAATTAATGCTTCCTTTAGGATGTAAAACTAGCGAAGGAAATTATTTAGGGAGCCTAATCATCGAAATTAATGAGCCATTTTTTCCCCGTACGTTCAGAACTGTCCTTTGAATGGGAGTAAGCTGAAGACAAAAAAAGCTTACTTGGTTGTAAGTAGCCATAATTGAAAGTTATATCCCAACTACGATCATACTTTCATAATTTTAAAAATGAGTTTTCTTTATTTTTATTTTTGGAGCTTGGGGGGGGGGGTGGGGTTGGAAGGGGGAGGGGGGGGAAAGAGCTATATTCTAGCCGTTTATTTACAAAAATTCAATTACATCCGAAGCCCTATATTTAACAATTTATTCCTCGAGCCCGAATGGGCTCTGAGGTCAATAAGCCCATGGGCTATTTGACTCTGAGCCCATGGAGGGCGAGAGGAATAATTGTTTTAAGTAAAAAATCCTCCAACTAGTTGGTCAAAAAAAATATTTTGAGGCCAAAACAGTCTTTCGCAGTAGTTAAGCCCATTGTTTGGTTTTCAAAGCCAGATCGCTTTTCGCTACTAGTTGGGCCTATATAACAAATAGCGTACTAGTAGCTCAGACCAATCAGGACACGGAGCATTGATAATAGGATGCCACTAGTTTTGGATTTTACGTAATAACCGATAACGTATTTCGGAGGTGCGGCGGAACGTATATTCGGGAGGTGCGGCGGTGGCGGGGCGGGCGGCCTTCCAACGGAAAAGTGCGCTCGTGTCTCTGGATCAAAAGCTGTCCTCGTGCGACGCCCTGGCCGGACACTTTACTCTCACCAGTGCCAGTCTCTCCACCCAGGTGTATACAATGAGTACCCCTACCGGGCGAATTTAATGCGGTGGGTGGTGACCCTGCGATGGACATAGCATTCCCCTGATCCAGGGGGAGTAGTAGAAATACTCCTACTCGTTTCATGCCTGCGGGGAGCCGTGATAAGCTCCGGCCACTGGCTCGTATTGGCGGACTTTGTTCTATTTGACGTCGACACACCTTATCAATAAAGCGGCCAGTAAATCCCCGTCCCCGACTGGGCCGGGTTGTTCCAAAGCCCGATTAAGCTAACCCAGGGTTTAGCGAGAATTTTGATTTCAGGTTTTGTAACCTTTTGGTGAGGTGTTCATTGTTTGAGGCTGTAGTAATCTCGAAACTACACCAAACATTAGAGATGAAAAAACGTTTTTTTAAACAAGAAAAACATAATGCTTCAGTTAACGTGTTTTAACCCCTGGGTTAGCGTGCTAACCGGCTTTCGAAACACACCCGGCCCTGAATTATTGTCAGTAAATTAGATCTGCTAGATAAAATCCCATACTGTGTGGCCACACTCCTATCAAAGCGGGCCACGACCACCTTTTTTGGTCGACCCCGATGAGAGATTTCTATTGTCCCTTACACGCTTTTTAAGGTTACCTGTCGACCTTCAGGGATGGCCTTCCGAACGGAATACTTTCTTTGCGGCGCTATATATCACTTTAGAAAATACAGATAGGACCCTGCGCGCGCTCTGATTGGTCAAAATCCTTTTTATCAGAGGATAAAACATAGAAAAAGCGTGTTTGTATTGTTTTGCGCGTGTAAAATCTATATTTTAAAGCAAATGAAGAAGCTTAAGCCGTGTATTACACAGTGATAAAACACGACTCCGGTCATTTGAGAACCACTCGAGAAATGTATAGAAAACACTCGCCTGCGGCTCGTGTTTTCTATACATTTCGCTTCGTGTTCTCAAATGACCATCGTGTTTTATCACATGCAGTGTAATACAACGGCTTGGGATTCTTTATTT